>OY804597.1:42012548-42196397 GCA_963680895.1 Fragum sueziense
CACACAATTCTTTTTTACCAAGCATTATACGTCTGCACACGGCACCAAGGGTCGTATTTACGTGTCGTATAGATATCATATTCATTCGATTTCGGTGTCGGAAAATACGAAGGTAAAAATGTAATGCATAATTCTTAGACCAATTTAAATTGTCCTTGCAAATTTCATTCCCTTTATAGTCACTCGGCACTAAACCTGTTCGATTTAAAACATTTATCAAATCCGGATATTTCTTTGACAATAAAAATGGAAAATGTATAGAGTTTGTTGCCCATTCTTTCGTGTAATTCCGATACCCGTTCAAATAATGGGTGAGAAATGTTGCGTTTGGTTGCCCGATGATTAGTTGGTTTCCGATCCCGTCTTCGAACTCTTGACTCATCGTGAAGTTGTAGTTACGAAGTGGGTCAATAGGCTTGACTAACATCTCATCCCAGTCTAGGTACACCCCACCATATTCTGAAATTGAAATATTTAAGTAAGTCCACCCCTGATGAGATTCGTGCAACGTCGGAATTATTCGGACGAAGTCGAAAATATTCGGCGGTGGAACTTTCCACCGCCGAATGTTTAAGACCTCGCCCGAATAGGTTCGGACACGGAACTACACCGTTCGGAAAAAAATCCGATGTTTTATGAATCTCAAAATAGCTACAATACGGGTATTCTACCTTTTGGAAAATGAAAAGTGATCAAATGTCCAGTAGATTTTGTGTTTATTCCGTGGAATCAAAGCCATTAAGTGTTTTGTTCTAAATATCTAATTTATAAAAAAATATCCAGATATTTTTGCCATAGTTACGCTTAAACAGAGTGGTGGGGTAAATCAAAATCAAAATTCTTTTTTTCTTTTTGTATGGAAAGGTATGCTGATTCTCTTTTTTGTGAAAAAAAATGTCTAGGTAACATCGTAATATATCAAAATAATAATGATAATAAAAAGTAGATAAACATTTTCATCTAGGCTCTCTAAATAAATATTCAATGTGAAAGTATCTAATTTGAATGATCTGATATTATGAGTTGAAGACATAGGGACTATTTTCTCGAAAAATGGACTTTAACTGTGAACGAGCATTGGAATGTAACCTGATTTGTTTTTAAATTTTATACGGGACATATTAATATACAACATGTGTGAAAAATAAAATACATTATATAAATGAAATAATCGGAGTACAGTTACATTTTTCTCAATGGTTACATATGAAAAAACACGAAACAATAAATAGATGGATGTAATTAAATGTATATGTAGTGCCTAATCTTGGAATTGACCAGTTTTGTAAATCTGTAAATTCATACAGAACCCATTTGTCGATTTGCGTAAAAGAGCGAAATACCATACTTATTTTAATTTTGAAGTATATCGGCCAACTTTCTGTGCAGAACGCATCTTCATTGAAGCTTTGTGGAGATAGAATCTTTTTTTTCCATAAACAAAACCATTTTAAAGCGGTTTATTCTGATTGATAGCTTTGTCAATACTTGAGCAATTTGGATTCGGTTTGAAGCAGAGAAGGTTGGAAAATGTTGGGAATAACCTGGACGCGATGATTTTTTTTTAAAAAATCAACTGACAAAAAAGTAATTGAAGATCAGCCAAAACTCTTTTGTCGGTTGATCTTTTTTTAAAAACCCTTCACATCTATCTAATGCATAGCATCTGCCTATATTCTCCGCTTCAATCCGAATTCAAATCGGTCCAGTTTTTTACAAAATTATTGAAGATTTTCTGAAAATATTGTAACACGTGATTATCCATCGTGAATCATGTCGGTCAGAATACACAATCGACTCAGTCAGACTATGTAATTTGTGCAATTATATCAGACAGAATAAGCAACTGACTCATCCGAAGTAAGTAATTTGCTCAATTAACTGTGTCGGTTAGAATACTCAACCGACTCAGCTGAACTAAGTAATTTGTGCAATCATTTCTAAATCACTAAAAATATTCATGGGCACACTTGTCAAATTATGCTTCAAAGACCATAGATTCCTCGCTCTAAAATAGGAAACAAATGAGTAATTGATCGAGACATAATGTTCGTATGCAGCACGCCCGGCTAAAATACTATGAAATGATAATAATATCAGAGCGATAGATGGATCTAAAATACTTTATTCTTTTTATACTATTTTCTTACCAAAACTTTTACGCGAATTAACTGAAATCATGGAGACTTGTACTTTGTTTTTTTAGCTCCACTGGCCGAAGGCCAGCGGGGCTTATGTCATGGCCCTGTGTCCGTCGTCCGTCCGTGCGTCCGTGCGTGCGTGCGTCCGTGCGTAAACTTTTTCTTTAAACATCTTCTTCTCCAAAACTACTGGACCAATTTCAACCAAACTTCACAGGAATCTTCCTTGTATAAACCTCTTCCAATTCCTTCAAAAAAATAAATTCCATGCAGAACTTGAATTTTAATTAATTAAATTAAATTAAATTTTCGAAAAATCTATAAAAATCTTCTTCTCCAAAACTATTGGACCAATTTCAACCAAACTACACAGGAACCTTCCTTACATGAACCTCTTTTAAATTTCTTCAAAAAAATAAATTCCGTGCAGAACTTGAATTTTAATTAAATAAATTAAATTAAATTTTCGAAAAATCTTTAAAAATTCTTCTTCTCAAAAACCACTGGACTAATTTCAACCAAACTTCACAGAAATCTTCCTTGAATAAATTTCTACCAAATTCCTTCAAAAGAATAAAATCCGCGCAGACCTTGAATTTTAATTAATTTAATTGATTTAAATTTTCAAAAAAAATTTAAAAATTCTTCTTCTCCAAAACTACTGGACCAATTTCAACCAAACTTCACACGAATCATCCTTGCATGAATCTCTACCAAATTCCTTCAAAAGAATAAAATCTATACAGAACTTGAATTTTAATTAATTTAATTGAATTAAATTTTCGAAAAATCTTTAAAAATTCTTCTTCTCCAAAACTACTGGACTAATTTCAACCTAACTTCACAGAAATCTTCCTTGTATGAATCTCTACCAAATTCCTTCAAAAGAATAAAATCCGCGGAGAACTTGAATTTTAATTAATTTAATTGATTTAAATTTTCGAAAAATCTTTTAAAAAATTTCTTCTCCAAAACAACAGGACCAATTTCAACCAAACTCTACAGAAATGTTCCTTGCATTAATCTCTTCTTAGTTCCTTCAAAAAAATAAATTCTATTTAGAACTTGAATTTTAATTAATTTAATTAAATTAAATTTTTGAAAAATCTTTAAAAATTCTTGTTCTCCAAAATTACTGGACCAATTTCAACCAAACTTTACAGAAATGTTCCTTGCATTAATCTCTTCTTAATTCCTTCAAAAAAAATTCTATGTAGAACTTAAATTTTGATTATTGAAATTAAATTAAATTTTCGAAAAATCTTCTTTTCCAAAACTACTGGACCAATTTTAACCAAACTTCACATGAATCTTCCTTGCATTTATCTCCTCTAAATTCCTTAAAAAAATTATTTCCGTGTAGAACTTAAATTTTAATAAATTTAATTAAATTGAATTTTCGAAAAATTATTAAACAATCTTCTTCTCCAAAAACTACAGGTCCAATTTCAACGAAACTTCACAGGAATCTTCCTTGCATGAATCTCTTCAAAATTCCTTCACTTTCGGATGAAAAGCTTGGTGGACTAGGCTTTTTTTTTGCTATATGAAACAGTGTAATTTTAAGATTTTTTTTAAAAACATTTCTGCTCCTTAATCACTTAATGGATTTCATTCTGGTGTAGCATGAATCTTCTTTGAATATACCTCTATTGTATTCCTTGAAGAAATTTGTAGTCTAAATGTCTAAAAGCCAGTGGAGCGATACAGGGCCATCTTGGCCCTCTTGTTTTTAGAATAGACTGGATTCCAAGGGACTGCTTGGATGAAATCGACTGGGATCCACTGTTGAAGTTATGACAATCCGGTTTTTACTGTTTTTTAAATCGAAGTAAACCGTAAAAAATCATTTTGGACGTTATTGCATTCATACATTGTATTTCAATAAATCGGAGGAAAAATTGACAAAAAAAAGTTCTGCATGACGGAAAATACTGAATCATATTTACGAACAAGGATGCCTATTCTCGTAACTGGGCAAAGTTCCGTGCCCGGTTACATAAACGGGCATGCGCTTATAAAAACAGACATAAAAACGAAAATAGGCACAACATATATACTTGTATAATGCTTGTAACTTAAAGCCAGAATAGCTGCAGTAAGTGAAGAAATGCCACAAAAATATTTTTGTGTTATCGAGGTCTGATCATCTGACATTTATGACAGAAGCCTTTCCCGCCGGTAACAGAATGGTGTATTTGCGTAGTTTCCCCTTTTACAATGTTTGTTAGTAGGTAATGTTTACAATTTCAAGTGCGAGTCGGAATTATCCGAGTTCTGAACGGTAATATGCGAAAATCAACGGAATCTATTTTCAAATCGTGTGCACGCATTGAAATGACGTCAGAGGATATAAACAGTAATATTGCAAAATGTGACCTGTCTCGCTAAAAGGGATCTTCTGGTTATTGTTAAAGTACCAATCCTTGTCAATCTATGAAGACTTCAAAGACTGCCCAGGATCGGAACTTTTAACTCTAAGTTAGTTTTCTGAGTCAAGATTGTTCTTCCTATCTACCTGTAATATAAAAATATCCAATTTCAAAATTCGAATGAGGTTGGTGCCCGATAGATGTTAGAAGCACTATTTTAGCGTGACGGGACACATCAATACGGATGAGCACTGACTCTTTCCCAAACACGACCTTGGTTGAATGCCCTTACTAAAAAGAGTTCAGAAAGCATTCAGGCAATCAGAGGTTATGCTTATAACCAACATTTCCTCCTATTGCCTAGATATTTCACCACACAATCCTACGTTTATACTTATTTTTGTCGTCTACAAAACATTCAATTTAAAATGTTATATTCCAATTTATAAACAGTTAAACGTATTGCCGCATGGGAAATGGTTAAGTGCAACAATTTACTACAATTTGAGGTTTACCCTTTCCCAAAAAACAAAACTTGATTTTGACGCCCCTATTTGCAAAAGCTTAGGAACCACCGAGACAAAAGAAAGGAATGCTTACTATTAGCAGTTTCTCCTTTTACCTTTCTCCTTCTCACATTTATAGAATAACGGGATCTCATTCAATTTTGTGAAACACGCTTTCCTGTGTATCACATGATCAACCGGATGTATGTATACGGATGTTCACGGCTGTGACAGGTACCCGTTGTGCTATATATAGCCGCGAATGTAAACATGTTTTGAGCGACGTGGAAATGTGAGAATATCAACATGTACGAGGGACGGTCGGAAATTAGTTGGACTTTTCGTGCTACTGTCTCTCCATTTGCAACTGTATTAAACACATTATATATTGGTGGAATCTGCAACCATTTGTTAATAATGTGGTCAGTTTATTTTCAAAGGTAGTTGTATATATACAATATTCTGTCCACTTATATGCGATAGATGTTTCATGTATCATATGCTATTTGTTAGAGGAACAATACGGGTAACCAAAACAAAAGAACTTTCTAGTCATTTTAATCGCGAAGGATTTAAGTTTTTGAACTACAGTATCACTGAAGATTAAATAAGGGTTCATAATTCTGCATTTGGGATAAAAATTAGCCAAAGCAGTCATGGAAACGAGCTGGTTCCCCACCCCTGAAAAGATTTGGCTGTTGCCTTTGGTTGGACGCCATGTTTGTTGCTTTTGGGGGTTCACGAGGATTGATAGTTACTCATTTCATGTCGAATGGTAAAAACCGTCAATGCCAAGTACACTTCTGAAGTAATTAAGAAAAATCTAAGAATAAATGCTGAAGTAAACGCGTCCCATATTAGCAAAGAAAATGTTTTCTACTTCATGATTACGCATGCTCCCATATCACCGCATCTACAGTGGAGATTATCAACTATTACACATGACAATAGTTGTTTAACTGTTCTTATAGCCCAGACCTTGACCCACGTGACTTTTATTTGTGTCTAGAACTGAAGAAATGCTTGCTGGGAAGAATGTTGAGACCATGGCGCCTTTGAAACAGCCTGTTACACTGTACCTAATACAGTGGGTCTACGTCATTGTTAATGGTCGGAATAATTAAGCTCCTATGAATTTTGCAGAAATGCATAGACATAGATGGACAATTTGTTCAAACAATGTAGAAATAATTTTGTGAAAAAGTTGAATGGTTTTAGAGAACTAGTCAAAAGTCCGACTACTTTCCGACCGTCCCTCGTATACGCTTGATGTGGGTAAACCGCGCATGGTTACTCGCTTGAAATACGATCTTTCTGAATCTTTTTGCTCATACTTTAATACCGTAAACCTTTTGGGGGGTAAATTGGCAGTTTTTTCCACAGCTATTCTGGCTTTAAGCATGTCAATGAGTATATCGGTTATGGAGATATATATACCTTATTTGGGAAGAAACACATTTTTAAGTTATTAATATAGAAACATAATTATGATATATTGTTAATGTTATAATCAATATAGGCTACATACCCGCAACGTCATATTCAGTGATGAAATCCCCCATCCGCATCCCCTACACCGTCACCACCACCACCACCACCACCCCGAACGACAACATTAACAGCAACAACGGCAATATTAACAGCAGCAACGACAACAATAACAGCAACGAAGACAACATTAACAGCATTAACGACAAAATTAACAGCAGCAACGACACCATTTAAGTACTTTCATTACCATTTAGTAAATATATGATATAACTATGTCACAATGTTTAGTTAGAAACCACCACCACCCCACACAATAACAACAACACCAACACCAAAAACAACAGTAATGATAATAAAGATAATAATAAAGATAATAATAAAGATAATAATAAAGATAATAATAAAGATAAAGATAATAATAATAATAATAATAATAATAATAATAATAATAATAATAATAATAATAATAATAATAATAATAATAATAATAATAATAATAATAATAATAATAATAATAATAATAATAATAATAATAATTATAATTATAATAATAATAATAATAATAATAATAATAATAATAATAATAATAATAATAATAATAATAATAATAATAATAATAATAATAATAATAATAATAATAATAATAATAATAATAATAATGATAATGATAATAATGATAATAATAATAATAATAATAATAATAATAATAATAATAATAATAATAATAATAATAATAATAATAATAATAATAATAATAATAATAATAATAATAATAATAATAATAATAATAATAATAATAATATAATGCCTTACCTTGTATTGCTTTAATGCGCATTATATCTCCTCCGTGCTCCTTATATTTCAATTTGTGTCCAAATACTTCTGTAATTAATGTCTCGTTGATTAGAATGACATTGGGATAGAATCCCAAGAACACTTCCCAAAATTGGCCATAGGGAATGTAAGGTCCATGGAAAAGTATTAAACATGGTCTCATAAATCTTATGGCACCCATTTATCAAAATCCTTCCGAACTCTGATAAAATCAACATGCAAATGCTTCTTAAGACCACTATGTTTGCAACTAACCCATAATCGCTCTGCTCTACAGAAATCAGACCACACCTTTGTAAGTTCGTCGTTCCACCAGGGTTTCCCTGGTTTACGACGTTTATTACTGGAAATACTAAATGATATGGTTCGAAATGGTATTCGTTTGTGTATATTATCTTTTACTAGTTTAACCAATTCGTCATAGACTACATCAATATCATCTTGTGATTGAATGCCTTGTTCAAGGGCACCAATAAAAAGGTTTACTTATAGGTCATACTTATACTGAACATGGTCAAAAACGTTATGATCGTTAGATCTATCTGTTAAAGTTTGTGGTATCTCAATATACTAAGAAAGTAGTGAGTGATCAGGTACACTTGCATCCGCAAAGGCATCTACATCAGCACACTGTTGTAACAAACTTAGAGGCCTAGTGACTTTAAAGTCATTGAATTTACATCAGCACACTGTTGTAACAAACTTAGAGGCCTAGTGACTTTAAAGTCATTGAATTTCATACTTTAATACCGTAAACCTTTTGGGGGGTAAATTGGCAGTTTTTTCCACAGCTATTCTGGCTTTAAGCATGTCAATGAGTATATCGGTTATGGAGATATATATACCTTATTTGGGAAGAAACACATTTTTAAGTTATTAATATAGAAACATAATTATGATATATTGTTAATGTTATAATCAATATAGGCTACATACCCGCAACGTCATATTCAGTGATGAAATCCCCCATCCGCATCCCCTACACCGTCACCACCACCACCACCACCACCCCGAACGACAACATTAACAGCAACAACGGCAATATTAACAGCAGCAACGACAACAATAACAGCAACGAAGACAACATTAACAGCATTAACGACAAAATTAACAGCAGCAACGACACCATTTAAGTACTTTCATTACCATTTAGTAAATATATGATATAACTATGTCACAATGTTTAGTTAGAAACCACCACCACCCCACACAATAACAACAACACCAACACCAAAAACAACAGTAATGATAATAAAGATAATAATAAAGATAATAATAAAGATAATAATAAAGATAATAATAAAGATAAAGATAATAATAATAATAATAATAATAATAATAATAATAATAATAATAATAATAATAATAATAATAATAATAATAATAATAATAATAATAATAATAATAATAATTATAATAATAATAATAATAATAATAATAATAATAATAATAATAATAATAATAATAATAATAATAATAATAATAATAATAATAATAATAATAATAATAATAATAATAATAATGATAATGATAATAATAATAATAATAATAATAATAATAATAATAATAATAATAATAATAATAATAATAATAATAATAATAATAATAATAATAATAATAATAATAATAATAATAATATAATGCCTTACCTTGTATTGCTTTAATGCGCATTATATCTCCTCCGTGCTCCTTATATTTCAATTTGTGTCCAAATACTTCTGTAATTAATGTCTCGTTGATTAGAATGACATTGGGATAGAATCCCAAGAACACTTCCCAAAATTGGCCATAGGGAATGTAAGGTCCATGGAAAAGTATTAAACATGGTCTCATAAATCTTATGGCACCCATGAAACTGACCATGTTATAAAACCCGACTTCGATATTCGAGTACCAAATGTAATGTAAAACATTGGGAACCAGCTTCCCTTCTCCATAGCAACAGTTTCGTAAGTAAGCTTTTAAACATTTATCGCCTGGTTGAACAACTTGGATGTCGCTTGGCGATCGCGCGGCTGTCTTGACTAGTTTCGGAGTTGTTGTGCAATCAAGCACTACTTTTTGTCTGTCCTTTGCCGGTTGGTTGTAATAGTAGTGAGGGCATTTGTACTTCTTGTTGAGGTCCCATGGCCACGCGGTGTTGTTTTCGTCGTGTTCAAACCCTGGCAGTAAAATGCGGTGGCTTTGTGGAGTACAAAATTCGACTTCTTTCTGTGAATCTGTGTTATTCAGGATGATAGTTTTAGCTGTGACACCGTCTGGAATAAAATAGGTTGATGATGTAATCCAGTCACAATATTATGGCAGTTGTTTACGAATCTTATACATGTAAACAACAGGGAAAGCGTTCCTAATTTTTAAAACAATTTTGCATGAGTTCGTTTGAATCTTGCAGGTGTGAGACACCTACAAGATTCAAACCATCTCATCGAATACATAGATATATCTTTAATATAGTCTCATTCATGTACATCATTTACAGACAATAATACAAGCATTAAAAAGTACATGACCATTCATATATAGAATTATAAGAGACTTTCATGATTAAAACAATACTAAACATAAAAATCACTTTCTACATATATAAAAAGACAGGATAAGAACCAGTTGCTAATGGAGCAGTTATTTCTAAATCTAATTTTAATAAACGGAGCAGATTAGTTTCTGTTATTTTGAAGTGTCTTTTTTCTAAAATAAGGGGAAATTTGAGATTTGTTTGAATACTATGAAAAAGACAATTAACTCTTTCATGGTGTACAAATTAGCACCTGGTTCTTGGTAATATACGTTAATATATATATTACATGTGTACTTGTTAAAAATAAAAGTTATTTACACATAAGCAAAGATCTTTTATTTAAAATTGAAAAGCAGGTTTTGGCTGTAATTCTTATCAATTTATGGTTGGTAAATAGTATTTTAATTTTCTCTGTATCGTTCATATTTTTGAAATTATGATATTCAAAAGATGCTTTATTGTAAAGATCATGACGGAATTCTTCATAATTTTTACAATGAAACAAAACATGGCATTCATCTTCTAAAAAGTTACAAAACGGACACTTCCGGTCCACCAACTCAAGATTTTCATATCTTCCGGTTTCTATTCTTAAAGGAGCCACACCACATCTAAATTTACTCATAACTGAACGATGTTTAAAAGGTAAAATAACTTTACAATATTCTTCAGTTTCGAAATCAGTTTAAAAAAGTGCATAAGTTCTTAATTTGTTCCTACCAACATTATTTCTTCCAGTTTGTCTTGTAAGAGATAAGTTCCATTCTGAAATAAATTTTTGTGTTAACTTTTCTTTCAATTGATCATAGTACATCCTTGTTTTGTTGTGAACAATATCTATTGACTGAAATTCAATACAATCCAAATCTAAAACAAGCTTCTTTACAACATAAAACCAATTTCTACATCTTTGACTAGCCATACCTTGTGCCCATAGGGCAATGTGCTTATTTATACTGGTATAAGGGAGACTGGAAAAACGACACCATAGATTGCTAACTGCTTTCCATTGTCGGACATTAGGTGGCAACCAGCCCATTTCACCAGCTACCGCTGCATTAGGTGTGTACTTGCCTACTCCGAGTAAAAAGCGCATTGCCCTATTCTGCACTGCATTTATACAAGAAAAGGATTTAACACCCCAAATTGCTGAGCCATATTCTATAACCGGCCAGACCAGAGAATCATAAAGCTTTGTAAAAACATCGTAAGTGAAGCCGCCTATGACTTTGCATTTTGCAATCAAAAGGCCAAGAGCACGATTAGCTTTCAAAGATACTGCTTTTGCTGTACATTGTAATCCAAATACTCATGTAAAACAAGACCTAAATAAGGATACCTATCAACACATTTCAACACAGAATTACCACAATGAAATACAACTTCTGTTCTGGCTTTGCAATTAGGTCTAAAATGGACAATATTGCTTTTAATTGGATTTATTGACATATTCTTAGACAAACACCATATATTAAGCTGATCTAGTAAAATTTGTAAATCTTCCGGTTTGTCCGCTAGTAAAACAATATCATCGGCGAATAAAAGTAAACAAACATTATCAGTGTCTATTTCTATCCCACAACTGAAAGATTTGAGATAAACAGCTAGGTCATTAATAAACAAATTAAAAAGCAATGGAGACAATCCACAACCCTGTCCTTAACCGCGTTTTACCTCAAACCAATCGGTGCATAGTCCATTTACACGTACACAGGAAGAAATCGACGAATAAAGAGACTTAATTGCGTAATACATTTTTTCCTGAAACACCAATGTTAGCCAATCTGTTCCAAAAGTTATCTCTATCAATAAAATCATACGCTTTCTTAAAATCGATAAAAGCACAATATGTTGATTTTTTAACCTTTTTTCTTGATTCTATTATATACTGAGAGGCAAAAGAAAGTATACACTTTTCGTCTTTGAATATCTCTCTTAATTTCCATCATATCGACTCAAAGTTTTGTACTTTTTATTTCTACCCCGAAACCAATAATACAGTTTTCATAAATTTCACTTGAAATTACTTTGACTACCCATACTCCTGCTACATGCCGATTTAGCAAACTTTGCACGTGCAACTTAGCGAAGCATAAAATATTGCCGTTAATCCGTATTTGGTGTCTTTAATCTTCATCACAACAAATCACAACGTTAAGTATTCTCTAACATTCTAACCCAATTCTCGGTGGCTGGTAGAAATTGACCAATATGCCACTTTTTTTGCATTAAGACCCATTTTTCTATGACTCAGCATAAAAATGAAAGAAACTCGACTCTAAATTCACTTAGTCAAGTGACTAGGAACATTCTACGCAAATTTTATAAAAATCCGTCAATGAATTTAAAAGGAGTTATTTCAGGTAACCCGTTTGCATCAAGTCCCATTTTGCCACGATGCGCCGTAATATGGAAAAGCACTAACAATGTACGCATAGGCCTAGGTGACTAGACTTTTTCTGTGAAAATTCTTATCAAAATCCGTTCATAAACGTAGGGGAAGTGTCAACGTATATGCTTGCATTAATTTAGCGATTAATTCCCCTTTTTCGATGACACTGTATGCCATGAAAAAACCGTCGCATCGAAAGAAAAGATAAATGGACGGATAGGCGAAGAAGGTTACATAAATAGACGAATACCTCTGGCGGCGTTTAAAAATCGTACACTATAATTATATTAATCGGTTTCTCCAATAACGTGAAAGAACTAGGGTGTATACTTAATTTTGCCTCTCAGTATATTTGTTAAAGAAGACAAATGGTCAATAGTATTGCGATTTTTTCTAAAACCATTCTGTTCATCAACAATCTTAGAATTATCCTCAGCCCATTTTGATAATCTATTGTTTAAAATACTACAGTATAACTTATACATAGAATTAGACAAAGAAATCCCCCTATATGAAAGAGGATTTCTCGGATCATCTACAGATGACTTTGGAATGGGATTAATAATGCATTTTCCCCACATTGATGGTATTGTGCTTTTTTCAAAACAGACGTTAAACAATGAATGTAAAAATAAGACAGACGTATCATTTTTTAAAACTTCTACAGGGATACCATCGACACCACTAGCTTTGCCAGTTTTAGTTTGATCTATGGCTGTTTTTATTTCTAGTACAGTAATATTTTGATTAAATAATGGTTCGTTAAAATTATTTATGTCATTTTGAACAATGTTTTCACGAGTATCCATGTCGTGGTTACTATTAAAAAGTTGCTCAAAATCATTTTTCCAGCGTTTAAGAACATCACAGACGTTTGATGAAATTGATCCATCTTCTAATATTGTCTCAAATGGAATAACATTATTCTTTTTGCTACCAATACCTATTCTACCAATAGATTTCCAAAAATCAGCTTTGCCAGTATTACACTCCTCTAAAATACCTCGCTGTAGATCATACCAATATAAACGTTTGTATTTTTGGACTTGTTTATCAAAATCCTTCCGAACTCTGATAAAATCAACATGCAAATGCTTCTTAAGACCACTATGTTTGCAACTAACCCATAATCGCTCTGCTCTACAGAAATCAGACCACACCTTTGTAAGTTCGTCGTTCCACCAGGGTTTCCCTGGTTTACGACGTTTATTACTGGAAATACTAAATGATATGGTTCGAAATGGTATTCGTTTGTGTATATTATCTTTTACTAGTTTAACCAATTCGTCATAGACTACATCAATATCATCTTGTGATTGAATGCCTTGTTCAAGGGCACCAATAAAAAGGTTTACTTATAGGTCATACTTATACTGAACATGGTCAAAAACGTTATGATCGTTAGATCTATCTGTTAAAGTTTGTGGTATCTCAATATACTAAGAAAGTAGTGAGTGATCAGGTACACTTGCATCCGCAAAGGCATCTACATCAGCACACTGTTGTAACAAACTTAGAGGCCTAGTGACTTTAAAGTCATTGAATTTACATCAGCACACTGTTGTAACAAACTTAGAGGCCTAGTGACTTTAAAGTCATTGAATTTGCAGAGATCTTCATGCGAAACAAAACAATAGTCTACAACAGATAAACCTTTTGTTGAAGCTGACGTAAAATCATTGGTGATATAATTCCTACCGTTTAACATGCACATATTTGTACTAGTAAGAAAGTCTATCAAAAGTTCACCGTACTTATTACATTTAAAATCTACTACATCACGATGTGGAATATCATCTACCCCGCAAATAAAGTCTTCCAAACCACCACAGCGGCTATTGAAATCTCCACATATAAACAACAATCCGTCATTTTGAAATTCATATATGTCTGTTGTCAATGTATCAAAAAAGTTACTAACATCAAATGGACGTGAGGAATTTTCTGGGGGTAAATAACAAACACAACACATAAAAACGAAATTGCTAAATTTGTGGACAAATTTTATCCACAAAATTCCTTCAGACGATTTTTCTAAAATAGAAACTGAAAAATCGTTATAAATATCGTTTTAGATAAAACATCCAACCCCACCGGAACCATTTTTAGCATTTTTATGAATATTAAGTCTGTTATTTCCTAACCATGTAAAACCGGTCAGAGAAGGTATTTCATCGATCCTAAGATGCGTTTCGGCGATAGCGATAATGTCAAAGTCACAATTAAGAACACAGGAAGATCGTAGAAAACTGTTTATATTATCAGAGTCTTTATTCCAACCACGGACGTTCCAAAAACCCATTTTGACCTAATGACGACCACGACCACGACCGCCACCTCTCGGACCTCCTCTACGATTACATCGCCTTTGGTTAAACTGGTTGTTGTCATTGTTTCTATTATAACCATTTTCATTGTTTGTGTGAGACTGACTATTTGCTCTGTTGTTATGTTGATTGTCATAACGATCATTTCCATTGCCCCAAGTACGTGTATTATCCACGGAATTATGGACAACAACTCTAGAGCCATGCATCCTGACTGACGTATCCCGACGTTTAATAGCCGTGAGAATAGCCCTAAAATTACTCGCCATTAGCCTCTCACTTCTAGGTTGGTCATGCTCGATGTACACATTTGAATATTGTCTACTTGATTTAAGATTTTGTTTACGTGACATAATTTGGCTTTTATCCTCATCCGATCTACATTTTGCGACAATAACTTCAGCTTTATTGTCATCTTTAGAAGTTTTACGATCTGCGGACATGACTGTTACTTCACGAAGCTTAAGACCTTCGTGAACGAATAAGACTATTCACTTTTAAGACTATTCACCTTTTGTAAAGTATTTTCATTAGCAGACTCCGGCAGGTTACGGATGACGGTATTTGATAATATGGCTGCTAGCAGTAAGAATAATTATGCACATAGTAAAAAAAAAGTTTCCATTTATCTTGAAAAAGGCAATTCGCCGAAATACTGAGTCGCGAGTGATTTTATAGTGTATTTATTACATTCCCTAGTAATAGTTTGTGAAATTGTTGTACTTCAAGGCCAGCCTGTAGCCTACCCTAGTCAGGCGCGCAACTATGTGGAAGACTGCAAGACGACCGGGCTTTAACATATTGTTTCAAGTAGGGTTGTTTCTGAGAAAAATTGTGATAACAGACCCCTATATGCAACCACATCGCATCAGATTTCCAAATGTGCCTAGGGATGACCCCAAAAACCCACCACATGACACAAATTTGGACTGTTCCAGATTCAAAGGATATTGTAGACGAAATTTTCAAGTGAATAAAAATTTACATTTTTGGACTCTCTGTGTAGAAAACATAATGAATAGTGAAGTAATTGCTTGTCACAAACAAGTTCTTGGTTTTCAACAATGTTTTCCAGAGATTTAGTTTATAGGGGCATCAAAAAGCGTCAGAGGCACTCGGTCAAACATTCTGGGCTTCAACATTACAATATTTATGTGTACATCCTGCAAGTGGATTCTAAATGGGATTCACATATAAATTTCTTTATCATGGTTGCTGAATGTCATAAGCAAGCTATTGGAGAAGTACAATGTTCTTAATCAGACTGCGTGGAACCATGTTGATCTCAAAATGCTTTGTGGGACGTTTTCCTAGAGCGTGGCTCAATTTATTTGTTAATGTACCATAGATTAAGATAGGTCTGAGAATGAGCGAAGTCTAATTAGGACAACTTATGTCATCTTACAGTTACGACAAGGAATTAAGATAGCTTGGAGAACAACGTGAATCTTGATCAGACACAGATTCTTAAATTGACAACGTTTCAATAATCAAAATGGCTACTGCAAGGAAGATAACTACTTACTGAAAACTGAAAGGGTTATTCATTAATTATAATTTCCCTTGGTATACGAGTACTTTTGGTTTCAAGTTTACCTTTGGGTTCATTTTTTCATGCAATTGCGTCCTGTTTTGTAACATGTTATAACACAATGGGTAACCCACGTGACTTTTGGGAAGCGTTCACACCGAAAAAATCGTCCGCTTCAAGGAATGTTTTGTTTAATTTCTCAGCTTATACGCTACGGATTTTGACGAGATAAAGTGCACGGAACGCGCATTTAAGAGGGCCATTCCCGTTTGTAACTCGCTCTGCTCCGAATCCCATGGTTTCTTCAAACATTCAAGCGAAAGTTTTTTTCGGTGCATGAGAACGCTTCCCACTTTCGTTTTGCACTTAAAAATACTTTGGCTCGAATGTTTGAAGAAACCACTGGATTTGGAGCAGAGTGAGTTAGAGCCGGGAATAGCCCTCCCAAAGGCGCGTTCCATGCACTCTATCTCATCAAAATCAATAGGGTATAAGCTGAGAAATTAAACAAAACATACCTTGAAGCGGACGATTTTTTCGGTGTGAACGCTTCCCAAAAGTCACGTGGGTTACCCACCGTGTATAATGTAAACAAAATTTGGTCTGCAAAAATGGAAGGCAAAAGAATAGAATTGTCATACAGATCATAGAAATGTAGCAACAACTCTTACAATAGATGGTATATCACGAAGAATTTCAGAGATATTTAGCATGGGGCAAGCTTGGGTTTCTAAGTTTCTGGTTTCATAAAAGGAGAATAGCAGGAAACCAAAAGCGAAACGATGGCCGCTGTGGATGGGTAATAGGCAAATAACGATGCATTTTTTGTTAAAACTTCGTAACTGCTGCTTAAATCAAGCTGCAGCTATGATGTTTTTGTTGAAAAGCAACGATAATCAGAGAAGCAAGGACCAACAGGAAAGCTTTTGTAACTTTATGAAGTAACACTTTTAGTCAATCAAAAGAGAAGATGAGAAAAGACTACCATTTATACACAGCCCTAACGACAAAAGTTGTGACTGGTCTTAATTTAAGGTAGAAGACCCATAATGAAAAACACCACTTTCTAGCCATACGAAATGCTTCAAATTACAAACAGTTGTAATTACACTTCACCGTATTGATTCACCGTATCGGATGTCAAATTTATGCTTCAAGAATAAAATAATTAACAAATATCATTTAACACTAAGTTCATATGCAAGGGAGGTAATTTTGAACATTTTTGTCAAATATTTGCATAAGTATGCATGAATTCAAAATTCTAAAACGTACAAAATGCTTATGTTTATATTTGGAATGGAAATGTAACACAGTTTAGGAATTACTGGCATTTTTCGAATGTCGCCGCTGGCTCTTTGATGCTAATTATGAATATTCTACCTTAAGAAGAGTTTGCTAAGATTAAATGATGTGTAAATGTGGGATGGCAGATTGAAATTGCCTTTCCTTACTGGCAGAAAAAAATCAAGGCATAGCCATCGTCTTCTTTTTCCCTTACAGTCTCGCAAGGGCGAATCTAGAGGGGGTCGGGGATCAGGGGTCAGGACCCCTCCTGGCATTGACCAAAAATCAAATTTTTGACTATGTAACGTTACATAATAACAAATTTAGAGCCATTATTTGAGCTTGGAACCCACTCCCACCCCCTTCCATGGAAAAAATCTTTGAGTTTGGACCCTCTAGAAAAAATCCTGGATCCGCCCTTGGTTTCCCATACATGTAACTCCAATATAAAATCAAGGGTTTATTTAGGAAAGACTTGGGGTATCTTTTGAAATACACTGAACAGATGTTCTAACCCGCCACTTTTCGGAACAGATTTTTTGGTATAAATGAAAAACGAAAAACTCGTTTGAAACAATATTTTGCACATTAGATTTTGTGATCAGTAGCTATCGATTTAATGCGATAAAGTCGAAATTAAAACAACAACGTTTTATGTGTAGAGTTTTTCATATAAAACCAGTTTTTGCACGTGGTGCACGATGTGATGAGTTAAATTGCACAACATCTACCCCAGCATTTATTCATGTTGATCCGACATGCCAATTTTGCAAAGAAAAATCAACTCAATGGGCCGGATGTCCTCAAGTGATATGGGTCGGACTGTGGGGCTTATCGAAAGCGACGTCGATATGAAAAAAGCATGAACAAAAGGTTGATCATGATACTGCAAAATGCATTAACTGTTTTCCGATTGCTTTCTGTTTTGCGAATTTTATTGGCCCCAAATCGTGTCAAAGTGCACCAAAGAGCATGGCCCTTAGAGTCCACCATACTAAATATTATTACTTTACATGAACATTTTCTGAGAGATGACTTGTATCTTGCACACATTTTGAATGTCAGTAATGAATGTTTGACTTGTGTGTGCTAATAGAGAGGATTTAAAGTTTTGTTTACAAATAGCATTTTAGTGTTCTTTTGGCATGTATTATATTCCATAGAACACGATAAAGCATTCTTAAGTGAAGATATGCGGACATTGTTGTGTAATGCATCGGTTGTTTTTTTCTATTTGTTCTTTATAACGAGTTATATGGCCCCAAAGCCCATGTCAAAATGCACCACAGATCATGACCCGTACAGTCTACCATACAAATTATCATTATTCCACATGTACCTTTCTTGACGAAAGACATTACTTTTGAATCAGTTATGCATATCAGTAATGGATCTTTGACGTCTGGATGCTACTCAGGAGGATACAAAGTTATGTTTACAAACTGGATTTTTTGTTCTTTTTAGTAGCACGTTTTGTATTCCGTAGAACACCATCAAAGCATTCAAAACAGAAGACTAGCCGACAGTGTTGTTAACAGTCAACAAAAATCACTCAGATTTAAATGCACAGATGAATTCAAATCGGAGAAATACTCTAAAGTAATCACAAAACATTACACAAAGTTTTGGCAAAAATACCAGGAAACCGGAAGTGCTGCAGACTTACCTAGGCTACTGAGACGTCAAGAATGATACCTTAGAACTTCCTAGGTAGCTACAACTGAATGAGAGATCGTTGTCAAGCAGAGTTATTGACGCAGAGTGATATCACATCCAGTGCTTACAGCTTACCTTGTTTATGTGAAAATGCAGACGTGACAGTGACCCTTTTCGATTTTCAATTAAGTCATGTTATCATCAAAGGGCCCCAATGAAATTTTGGCATCTTCTGTGGAAATGGTTTATCTTTTTTATTTGAAAATTTCAAGCTCCTATCCAAAATACTAATGGAGTTATACGAAGATACATGCCGTGGCGGTTTAGAAGATCTGTTCAGTGTACAGGATTGCTTTAGAAAAGATGATAAGTAGGCAATAAAAAAAGCTTCCTTGTTAACCCTTTCCCAAACGACAAACATTTAGGGTGATCCACTTCAAAAACTGACAAAAATGACAAAATGGGTGCTATTGAAGATATGATTTGTGTAAAATATGGCATAGAAAATATTGAGACAAAAGGAGAAACTGCTAGTTATCAGCAGTTTCTTCTTTTGTCTCAATGTTTTCCCAAGTCTTTTCTGTTAGGGACGCCAAAAGCAGGTCTTGTTTGGGAAAGGGTTAAGTAAGATTTTGCTGGACGATAGCTCGTAAACGTAACACATGTAGCTTTATAGCTGGATAGATATAATATCATTTATGAACGAAAAGAAAAAAAAAATAGCAAAAACAATACCATTACTTAGTCATCTATGGCGCGCGAATAGGGTCTAAAGTCAATATAGCGCTAGACCGATAATTAAAATAGGGGTAGACCCTTAAAAATAGCGGTCTACCCTTATATTTTTACCGGTCTACCGATAAAAATATCGGTCTATCCATAAAATAAGGGTAAACCGCTATTCAAAATAACGGTCTAGCGATAAAATTACCGGTAGACCGCTATTTTTATCGGTAGACCCCTATTTTTTTCGATAGCCAATAACAGAGCTTGTATCATACGGTCGTTGATATTCCCGGTGGGTTGAGGATGTAACGAGCCATTTGATTGGCTAATGAGATTTCGAGCAGAAGGGTCAAAAATAACTATCGGTCTACCGGTAATTTATCGCTAGACCGTTATTTGAAATAGGAGTCTACCCTTATTTTAAGGGTAGACCGATACTTTTATCGGTAGACCGGTAAAAATATAAGGGTAGACCGCTATTTTTACCGGTCTACCCCTATTTTAATTATCGGTCTAGCGCTATATTGACTTTAGACCCTATTCGCGCGCCATAGTCATCAGCATATAGCCCGTATGTGTTGAAACCTTTGGCCAGACAATAACGTTTTTTACGCACCTTTAAATGTGGTAAAGATTTGGAAAATATGGAAGAAAAGGAAGATTATGCCGAATACAGGGACTTCAGGAACAGGTTGGAGTATAAGTGAACAACATGGATTTTGATCATAATGCGTGTATACGCAGGCTGATCTGGATGCATATTGGTCTCAAATGCAGCAAGGGTCCCTTTCTTTTACCCAGACTAATCTAAGCCTTTCCCAAACAGCAACATTGTATGATGATCCAATTTTTAAAGCTACTCTGACAGATGGCAAAATGGATGTCGATAATGCGTGAGTGCATCGAAGGTTAGGAAATGTCGAGACAAGAGGAGAAAGTGCTTGTTATCAACATTTTCTCCTTTTGTCTCAATGTTTCCTGAGAGTATATTCTCTTGGAGGCGACCAAACCAGCTCTTGTTTGAGAAATGGTTAAATAATGTTGAAAACCTTTGAAATGAGTTGCCTTATTAACATGTGAAAGACTTGGTTGAAAGAAATGGTCTATACATCATCATCTTCAATACACTTTATTCATGTCAGAATATAAGTCGCCGAAAAAATAGACGAAAATAGGCCAACTAAATAGGGGAAAGCAATATAGATGCTACCGTTCATGAAAGTGCGCATTTTGATTGAACCAGACGAGAAGGAGACACTCCACAACGGGAAATGCCAATATCTACCAACAGATGTCGCTAAAGTCTATTATAATCCAGCTGGTTTGGGCATTCTGGGCTATCTACTTTCAAGATGTCAGCGCCCTTGAAATGCATACGCGTGCTAAGTCCTGTTACGCGGCACAATATGCTTCACCCGCTTGCTTCAAGTAAAATGAATAATCTGGTTTGAATCAATTCTTTTATTCTATTAAATTGAGACGAAAAGTTAAACTTTACTTTGTAGTAAATGTAGTTATTCTTGCAATTTTCTGCTAGCTACTTTTTGGCAAAATGATTCGGAGTTATGCGCACCACGCAGTGATTAAGCCAAATAGGATAAAGTGATGCGTCAAATCAGTAAGTCCGAAAATAATGATAATAATAATAATAAAAAAAAAATACCATACTGCAAAATTTAGACTGACGGCTAGTCAATGCTGGAAATGCCTCCGGGTCGAAGTACACAAAAATAGTTCCGTCAAAAATGGATTCCCATCTTTTGTTCTAATGATTCTGTGTCTCTAGAATAGACAGATACGAGATAAATGAAATGATGTTTTACTTTCTGGCAGACCACCAGTGCGCTGCTAAGATTTGTTTTAAGAAATATTTTCTGGAATTACTTCTTGTTCGTTCGTGACTTTTAATTCAATAATATTTTATTCACAAATTCAAATACAATGACAATAGAATGATTATGAAACAATACATTGGTGAATAGGATCAGAACGAAAGCTTAAAGCGTATATTGTTCCTCTCCTGTAGCGTTTTGACTTAAGGACCTCATCAATATTGCAATAATCTATACTTTCAAAAATACGGTTAATTAATCCAAAATGTATGTATGAAATATATTGATTTTTGAAAGTGTAAAGAAGTTTTAAACATGAATTTGAAGAAAAATATTATCAATAAATATGAGATGCGAAGAAAAAAGATGTTTTGTATGGGAGTGGTAAACAAAAATGGATTTGTATACTGAAGTAGACAAGAAAGGACATATGACATTTGCAAATATGCTTAAGCACACATTACAAGTAAATACTACCAAGTGGAAATTAGAATCGTTTGCTCTGTCTAATAAAAATCACCAATTCGTGACCTTTCATTTTTTGGGGGGTGGGGGTGGGGTGGGGGTGGTCACATGCAGAAACCGATAGATGTGGCAAATTGCAAAGTTGGTTTTGTTCAGGGATGCATCTAGATAAAGATTTTGGTGATATTGATACTGCTTTCTTAGTACTTAATTGAAGAGTAAGGAATGGTCTATCAGACAGCCGAAGTAGATGGTCTAACCGACACTTCTGTTAGAAGCGAATTGCTAGCATTGGGTCCACTTTACTGTCATATATTTACCATATATTACTATTTATCCTGTCACTAGCTAAATATTCTGCGCAATAACAGGGTGTAGGATAAACTTAGCTTCATCATACCCCCTGATCACGTGACATGCTTTATTATGCTACATGATCACGTGATCTGCCGAAACTACTTTTAATTTTATCCGAAGGTTGGGCAGGGTCGATCTCGAAATCCCCGTTTTTATGACAAAACTTACACAAAATGTTCGCAAAGTCTCCTGTTTTGAATAGCAAAATCATCCCAATCAAATAATTCTGCAAATTTAATCAATATTCTTGCACCGAACTTACAAAAATGCTAAGTTTAAGTTTACTCGTAATCCGAGGCAAGTGGTCTACAGAGAACGAGAAATAAAAAGAACAAAAGAAACTTTTCCATTCCCTTGTCTAAACAATGGACAAAATGCCCCACTAACAGGATCCGCCCCTGGAATATTGACCTAAATCTTAGAAATCGATGACGTAGATTAAAGTTTGGATGACGTAATACACACCCGTTGTTGTCTGGGAATCGAAGCGATGTTTGTTTACAACAGGACAGTGCAGGAAAAAACAAGGAATGGTTTGGATTTACATGAGGAGGAGAGATTTGTGGTTTGTTATCGTATTTCAAAACATCTGTAGTACCTGTTTTTACACGTCAGGCTATTGTTATTTTGAAATGATGTCTTCATTACCACACACAACACAAGCTTGCTTCGTTGGAGACTGTCTAAAAGTGGACGACATCGGAGAAAGTGCAAAACACGTTAGAGTTTAAAGCTAAATCCAAGACTGAGGAAATTAAAGTTGGGACGAATAGTGAATTGAGTCATTTGTGGTAGGCGCTTCATGTTCCTGTTACAGTTTGACCTTTTCGAGTTTTAATTTAAACGTTGAATCTGTTTTTGTTAAAACCGATACGGATCCTTCCAATCCCAATCCACACACAAAGAAACGGTCAGGTCAAGACACAGTCGTCGACTCGCGTCACTTTCTAGTTCTTTGCTATTTGAATTTACACTGCATGGTTATTATATTTGAAAATTGAAATATAACTTGCTTGTTTTTACCTCGGTAAAATTATAAAATGTCGATGGGAAAGGAAATTTTCCACGCGGATTACTTTCTGACGCTCATCAAACGTGTGCCCATTCAAACATTTTGAAAGGGTGACATCGCTTTAAAAAAATAATAATCCATTGATTTCAATGGATTATGAATATGTTTCTGTAATTCTAAATCGTTTTAAGGTTGTAACAGGATAAATAGAATAGATGTTTCATGTCTTGGATGGGTCAAGTTTATTTGGCTCGGCCGAGGAATTTATCATGTTCGCCTTCGGCTCACAAGATAAACTCCTCCGCCTTGCCAAATAAACTTGACCCATCAAAGACATGAACCATCTATTCTCTATATATTTAATAGGAACGTTTCGTTGGACAGTGAACCAGAAATGAATAGATTTTCTGTATGTATTACGTGCTTCTCATTGGTCAACATTTTCTTAGTACTATACGATTCCCCGTTTTATTACCAACACAGATCTCCCCTAATTTCAAAGATATTTCATAATCCAATCGTTGGCTGTAAATGTCATTACAAATGAAAATTTTCATTTTGAGAATGCTGGTAACATAGTTATGTATCACATTGTCTTCTTTTCTCGCAATGTTTTCCAATGCCATTCCGATAAAGTACAATGTACGTCAATTCCAGGTCTTGCTTGGGAAAGGGTTTAAAATACCAAAAGGACCATTTCCCCATCTCCCGATTCTCTTGAAAAAGGGAGTAGAAAAGTAACATGATCTTCTACTACCTGCACATGTAACCAAAATGCGCCTCATGTTACACAAGATGATATTATATGTACATGTATGTAAGTTGCATCAAATGTCGCCCCTTTCACTCAAGAACCTGGTAGGCTAAATACAGCTTATTTAACCCATTACTGTACATTAACGCCATTTGACTCTCCAACAATAAAAGGCTTGAGAAAACATTGTGGAAAATGAAGAAATTGCTTGTGACAAGCAATTTCTTCATTTTCCACAATGTTTTCTATGCCAAAATAGAAAGATTTTTAATATTTCATCAACTTTAAATTGTCGTCTGCAACACTTCTCAATTTGGAATAGTCCAAACTTTTGTCGTCTGGTAATGGGTTAAAGTTGTAGTCACGAGGTTTTGGAAAATAGCATCGATATGTTCATGTAATTCTATCCTCATACGCCATTGGAATCTTTAGTTTGCAATGGATGCATTAATTTATCACAAACTTCTAAAGACTGGTTTTATGTTACAATTGTGCAACAACTATTTTTATTATTCTTGCGTCAATGAACAGGTTTATTGCGTGATAAAAAGAGGTCCCCACTCCCGACAATAATGGCACAAATACATTGACACGCAAAAGGAAATGGTGTACATTTATCTAAACAAAAGTATTATACCCCCTTTTCACCCCCACCACCCACCCAAAAAAGAAAATAAAATGTAGTACATGTATTGTTTATATTTGACTTTACAGACCTTCAATTAAGGGGGAATGCTCCAGTTTCCTATTTTTTTTCCCAATAATAGAATTTATTTATATTTTGTATGTTGAAATTACATGTTATTACCAATTGAAAAATAAAATGAAAATGGATGGTCAGCGATCTTGTTTGATTTTTATAGGCATTCGTATCACATACCCCTACATAGAAAAAATGCACACTTTCTTGCACCTGTCCAAGGTCACTAAAATGCTAATAAAATGATGTATATTCATCGTTTCGTCCGGAAAATGGTTTTCAAGTAACGTCTTACATTTAATAAGAACTGAAAACCCAAAATATGTGCTTCTATAAACGCGTAAATGTATAAAACAGCATGCTCACGTGTTCTGTTAGATCAACGAAGCTGGAGTGTTTTATGTCAAAATTTGCATATTTTTGGAAATATTTCAAGTTCTACATAATAGAATTTGATGAAACCCCCTCATTGTATTAAGCAACATGCCCTGGTAATAATTCAAAAAGAAAATGTATAGGTCAGCGCACTTATTAGTGAATTACATGATTTTTTTTTATCAGCTACACATGAATAAAATGACGCAAAACAGTGGTAACTGCATACACACTTACGACTGTCTTGCTCTAAATAATCGATTTCCATCTTGAGGAAATCAGTTTCGCATAATAAATACATTTTTACCGTCGAAAATGGTAAATTGTAATGATGTATTATATTATTGAAAATATGGTAGCGAAACATATTGGAACGAAACATTTAATTTACTACAGTAAAGACCGAGTGTTCCGAAAAACTGGAGCATTCCCCCTTAAGGGGGAATGTTCCAGTTTCTCGGAACACTCGGTCATTACTGTAGACAATTTAATGTTTCGTACCAATATGTCTCGCTACAATATTTTCAGTAAATTCTATTATGTAGAACTAGAAATATTTCCAAAAATATGCAATTTTTGACATAAAACACCCCAGCTTCGTTGATCTAACCGAACACATGAGCACGCTGTTTTATACATTTACGCGTTTATAGAAGCACATATTTTGGGTTTTCTGTTCTTATTAGATGTAAGACGTTACTTTGAATCCGTTTTCGGGACTAAACGATGAATATACAGCATTTTATTAGCATTTTAGTGACCTTGGGCAGGTGCAAGAAATTGTGCATGTTTTCGATGTAGGGGTATGTGATACGAATGCCTATAAAATTCAAACAAGATCGCTGACCATACATTTTCATTTTATTTTATTTTTCAATTGGTAATAACATGTAATTTCATCATACAAAATATAAATAAATTCTATGATTGGGAAAAAAATTAAGGAAACTGGAGCATTCCCCCTTAAAACACCACTTTCTAGCCATAAGAAATGCATCAAATTACACACACTTGTAAATACACTTCAAATAAGTTGATTCACCCCGCCGGTGTAACGTAGTAAAGTGACCCCCATAGAATACTGACCCCCCGGTCACTATTCTATATAGAATACTGACCCCCCGGTCATAATATTATGACCGGGGGGTCATAGTATTATGACCTACCCACACGTAGAAAAGTGACCCCTCACGTAGAATTGTGACCCCCCATAAAATACCGACCCCCTTCTCCACATACACACCAAAAGTCTTACTCTAATATAAACCCAACTGTGGTACCCGTACAACATAATTATCTTCATCTATAGACATCAGAGGTGCAATGGCACTCGTCCGTGCATGCGTCTGTCCGTAAATACAGAGTGTTTTGACCGCAACTTTTTATTCATTATTGGACGAACCTGATTAAAACTGGCTGGTAAGACGCTTCCACCGCATCTGAATTGATTTGATTTAAACTCCACGCTGTTTTCAACTGTTATGGTCATATTGCGGCGGCTGGAGCACCTACTATGGATTCCTGATATTTGTAGCACCCGTACTACCAAAAAATACAAACAAACCCTCCTGCTGCTCTCTCATATAGATGATTCACACCCATCTGTGAGAGACAAATGACTTTAGTCAAATGTCAGAATGGCTACATGCTGAGACAGGTTCGAACTCACGACCCCTTGATTGACAGACCCCGACGTTACCAACTAAGCTATCCGGTCTCGGAGCAGCTGTATTGGCTCTTAATCGTATGCACAGTAGGCGTACAGTATGTTCATGGATCGAACTACTACCGACGTATATTTGTGTGGAAAGGGTGAATGGTCTTAAAAGGTTTCTGACCGAAAATCACCTGTCCCTCAGCGTTGTGAGTTCGAAGCCTACCAGAGTTATGTACTATGTGTGTCTGTCATACGCGCTTTCTTGCCTGGCGGTTGCATATTAGAGTGATTATGTTAACATTTAGTCACTTTAAAAAGCGAGATAGTTATCTAGGCTTCTCAATCTGATTAAAATCCTGTGTTGACTTGACAGTAAATTTGACAGGCACCAGCAGGGGGTCATCTTCTGTGACCCTTTTTCTGACCAATCAAACGATTGGCTAAGTGATTTAATCCGAAAACTAGGTCACGATGATGTCACATTTCAGTGTAGAACCATGTGTTTTGTCATGGGAAGGCATAAGTAACCCGTCACGCTAAAGGGGACATAACGGGAAGTCCATAAAACTTAATTTAGAGAAATAAGTCAGACTAAAAAGGCGTCAAGCAGCTGTCACAATTGGAAAATAAAGATGTAAGATATGAAAGAAAAAAAAAAATAAAAAAAAAAAAAAATAATCGAATATAGAATTTCAATAAATTCTGTCTAGATAAAAAGAAATATGCGAAAAACTTCTACAATTAGGCTCCTTTTCCTATGACACAGCATCAATTTGAGAAAAAGAGAGAAAAGGTTCTTGACAGAATTTCACGAAGTTCTTATTGAAGTTTCGTCTAATTTGGTGCAAGAGTTGTGGATATTTTGCTTCGGGCAGACTTAAAGATCTAGACGCAATATTATTATACATTTAGTCCCCTTTTCACATGACAGGATTTTTGTACATGAATTATATAAGCTACAGAACATCTTATTCATCACTGAAGAACAAAATTTCATTAAATTATGTTCATTTAATGAAGGGAAATTAGAGAGACACTAATTTCTACATTAATGCCCCTTTTTCCGTGACGCAGCCTCAATTTGAAAAAAAAAAATCAAAAAAAAAAAAAAAAAATAAATAAATAAATAAATAAATAAAAATCGAGAACACTGTCTCAAAAGGTATTCAGGGATTTCTCATGTGAAGTTTCATTTAATTTGGTGTAAAGGTTGCTGACATCTGACTGTATATAAACGGAAGGACAGACAGACGGACAGAAGGACGGACGGACGAACGAACGGAAGGATAGCATGGCGACTAAATGCTCCCCGAAACTTTTTTCGAGGAGCATAATAAACACGGATGTGATTTGAAACGATATGTGTACATGTATAGCGGACGAGAATCGACCTGGCAGAGCAGCCCATGTTAACCGAATGGAAAGCTCTGCCAGGTGAATTATCGTCCGCTATAGTGTATGTTAAATTAGCAGTAAACTAGGTGGGGGTCAGTATTTTATAGATAAAATCAGGGGGGTCGTTATTTAACAAGGGGGTCAGTATTTTATAGAAAGGGGTCAGTATTCTATATAGTAAAGTGACCGGGGGGTCAGTATTCTATGGGGGTCACTTTACTACGTTACACCGGATTACAATAGTATGCCTCAAGAAGAAAATATTTTACAAATATTATTTTACTCTGTATTCATATGCAAGGGAGGTAATTTTGAACATTGTTGTCAAATATTTCCATAAGTATTCATTAATTCAAAATTCTAAACCGTTCAAATTTTTTATGTTTCTATTTGGAATGGAAATTTAACACAGTTTAGGAATTACTGGCACTTTTCAAATTTTGCATGTGGGTCTTTGGTGCTAGTGATGGGTTGGATACCTTAAACTTTGCCATTAATAACCCATGTCTATAAATTTAAGTAGCCTAACAGATGGTCAAAAAATAAAAGTCGCAGACTAGTGGCATTTTGTTTGTTTATTGTCTTTAGTACTTTTCCGGTTGTTCAATATAAACTTATTATATTTTTGCTATCTATGTCTATGGACCAAATCAAATGTTTTAGACAGCACATGAAATCCAGCTAATAAGAATACTGGATAAGTACTTAAGGTATAAGACCCATCATTAAAGACACCAGTTTCTAGCTATACGAAATGCATCAAATTACACACACTTGTAAATATACTTCACAAAAGTTGATTCACCGTGCCGGATTTAAAGATTATGCTTCTAGAAAAAAATATTTACGATTATCATTTTACTCTTTATTCATATGCAAGGGAGGTAATTTTGAACATTTTTGTCAAATATTTCCATAAGTATGCAAAAATTCAAAATTCTAAACCGTTCAAAATGCTTATATTTGAATTTTTAAGGGATATGTAACAAAATTAAGGAATTACTAGCATTTTTCAAATTTCGCCTCTGGCTCTTTATTGCTAATGATGGGTTGTATACGTTAAGGTTAAAAGTAGTCTTTCCTTAAAAACATATAACACAGTCACTTTCTTTAAAAAAGCCCAGACATACAGAAAGACATACACATTTATTTAGAGACGTATACGTACATATTTCATCGTCAAACATGATATCACATTGGAAATATCGTCGCTTTTCAACGAAAACCTCGTAGCTGCAGCTTGAACCAAGCTGCAGTTACCAGGGTTGCGTTAAAAAGCGACGATATCAAAGCTTCGTCACGGCAGGTTATCACGTGATACAGCAATTTCATAAAATCTTCAATAATACTGTATTTAACTCGGACTGACACATGTAGTTCTGATCCTTGAAATGGGCCATTAAAAAGATATTTGAGGCAAAAGAAATAAGACACCAGTTTTGAATCTGGAAAATTCTACGCTATTCAACAAAAAACCCGTAACTGCAGCTTTTTGTTGAGAAAACGACGTTATCCCTATCACAGCGGGGGATTGAGTTGCACAACATTTTCAATATTTTCCATAAAATATGTGTTAATACGCAACCAATTTGGAAATGGTTTGAAACAGAGAAGACAGATAAACTCCAGGGGCCCTGGTAGATCTATTCGTTTGATGTTAGAGATCTTTTGAAATTCAAGCAAATGATAAAAGTTATTGACGACCAAACAAAATGTTGTTTGGTCGTCAATAACTATTTTATCATGTGCTTTTTAAAAGATACGCAACATTTAACTCACCCCTGACTGTTTTACACATTCTTTGCATCAAACCAATTCGAATACGTCATGTATTATAATGATAGAATCAATGAAGATATTCTGCAATTTTTGTTTTTGTGTCACGCGAGGCTCCTTTTTATCTATTTTATCACATATATCACATAGATCATAGCTCGTTATATATTTTTGTTGTATTTAACACTATGCATTTTCACAGACTTCCTTGTTGCCTAGCAATATCCTTCTGCATACAGCACCAATGGTCGTATTTTCCCGCCGAATCGACGCCATGTTGATTCTTCTTATATTTCCTTTACCGAAACCACGCAAATACAGATGTAGTGCAAAATTATTGGACCAGTTAGAATTACCACGCCATAAAGGATAACCACCCCTTTCATTAGGCTTTAAGCCCGTATATGGCAAAATGTTTATCAAAGATGGATATTTTTGCGCTAGTTTAAGCGGATATTGTATAGAATTGTACGCCCATGCCCCGGTATAGTTCTTGTAACCGTTTAAATAGTGGGTGAGAAATGTTGCGTTTTGTGCGGACATTAAAAACTGGTTGCCGAGATTTTGTGGAAATTCGCGACTCATCGTATAGTTGTATCTACGTAGCGAGTCTATTGGCTTGACCAACACTTCGTCCCAGTCTAAATATAGGCCGCCATATTCTGTAAAAAGAAAGAAAAAATGTCTATGAGATAAAGATAAAGGTAATGTGCACATTATGATATTCGTGCGACGTCGAAATTATTCGGGAGACGTCGAAAACATTCGGCGGTGGAATCGCCGAATATTTACGACCGCGCCCGAATAACCTCGGATACGCAACGGCGCCGCTCGAAAAAAATCCGATGTATATTATCAAGACATTACGGGTATTCCACCTTAATAAAGTTAATGTGTTTTTATGGTTGCATGAGTTTTTCTTAATGAATAAAATGGATAATCAATATGATAGAATATTTATGAAGTACCGCTACGTAACTTTCAATTGAATTTAGATGCAAAGGATACGTGAATCGTTTGCACTATCAAATTCAATAAGGCATTGAAGATCATGCGTATCTGATTTCGTTCACCACTTCGTTAAAAAAAGATTAAGTTACTTTGTATAAATCTTTACAAACTGCAGTCATAAAGCGCATTTGTGTGTTCTTATGTAGAATTTTTGTAAATGCTACGCATAAATCTAGAGTTACGTAAGAGAGATAGGGTAACTCTGAATTATTATTCCCTGTAACAAGAGCTAAGAATAAGAGGGGGATATGGCTTTTTCAAAATGTAAACTATCTCTCGGTGTTGACCAATTCCCATGTTGTAGGTACCCTTTGGAATCGTCTCATCGAGACAATTCAAATGAGCACCCATAACATAGGGTTTGGATTTGAAATAACAAATTTAGAATGCATTCACCCCGTCTTATCTGTTGCTATTGAAGTTGTAACTTTAATGTAACTCACCCTGTAAAGCTCGAATCCGCATGATGTCAGAGCCATGTTCTTTATATTTCAGCTTTTGTCCGAAAATCTCCGTTACAAAAGTCTGGTTGACTAGGATAACGTTCGGATAAACACTTATAAAGAAGTTCCAGAACGGACCTTTCGGCTTATAGGGCCCGTGAAATAGTATTACACACGGCTTCATAAATCTAATTACACTTATAAAGCTGGCCATTGTAAAGAATCCCACTTCAACATCCGAGTACCAGACGTAGTTCATAACGTTGGGTACCAGCATTCCGTCGTCATGGCAACAATTTTTAATATAATCACGTAAACATTTGTCGTCCGGTTCCACGACTTGAATGTCACTTGGTGAGTCTGTAAGAGTTGTTATCAACTGCGGGGAACCAGTAGAACAATCCAAATGAACTTTCCGTCTGCTGAGAGAGTACTGATTGTAATAGTAATTCGGACACGTCACTTTTCGGGTAAGATTCCACGGCCACGCCGTGTTGTTATCGTCTGGAAATTCCTGCTGCCAATATGGCTCCATCTTTGATGCACAAAAGGAGTCTTTTTGCTTGTCAAGCCCTGGAAGTGTAAGAAAATTAAGATAGGTTACAGAAATAGATCTACAAAACTACAAATAAGAAGGTGGGGTTGGGTTAATGGCTTTTCAAAATAAAAAGGTTCACTAATTGTACATCAAACCCTGTATTGTGGGTACTCATTGGAATCGTCTCCTCATCGAGGGTTTGGATTTGAAATAACAAATTACGTGACAAATGCCTTTACAAACTCTTACACGTGTCTGTTGCTCTGGAAATTTGACCAACTCTCAGTATTTTCAGTCCTTTGATTTGGAGTTATAAACCCTATCACCAGACGTCAGAACTTTAGACGGGTCTTAGCTCCATGTTACAATAAATAAATAAATAAATAAATAAATAAATAAATAAATAAATAAATAAATAAATAAATAAATAAATGAATAAATAAAAATAAAAAAAAAACAATAAATAAATAAATAAAATAAATCTATAGATAAATCATAATAATAAAATCTTTGAAGGAAATTTTACATGTTTTGGTCTTTCTTGGTAGTAAACATACATGTATCGGATGATTTATTGTTTTTCTATTTATCGCTTTCTAAAGCCTTTATTTAATGGGGTATCATTGTGTGAGGATGGGTCAAATTCAATTGTAAGGGACTCTTATAATTATTATTGATGCACAAATGGACTTTAAACTATTGACCTGTCTGTTTTTTTTTTTAGGTTATTTATCCTCGGTTGCCGGTTGCCCATATGACCGAGTAGTAGACTGGGCGTGCCCAGGAAGGAACTCCCTTCTTTTGACCTATTTCCAGCTTTGAATGGTGGAGGAAGACCCCAAGTGAGCACCTGGGTAGAACCACCGACGTTCCGCAAGCCAGCTGGATAGCTTCCTCACATGAAAGTTCATACGTCCCTGGCGGGATTCGAACCAACAGAGGTGAGGGGCAAGTGATCCTGAGTCAGCGACTCTAACCACTCGGCCACGGACGCACCTGTCTATATAAAGGGGCTACTTAAGTACATTCTGACAACTTCGATTGATTACATGAAATCAAGCCTCGGGTGTAACCTGTAGGCTATCGGATTATCTTTACTATTTTTTTAGATTTGAAATAACGCTTTCGTAAACGAAGAATTAGAACCATAAAAAAACCTTCATTTTTCTTTGCTTAATCGCTTATAAATATAGAGTATTTTCTGCCTTATTTCAACTACGTAATCAAGGAGACCGGGGCGAGTCTGACAATTTTATGCCATATCATTATTTTCCAATGGATGTTGAAAAACACTTAAGTAGTTGTGTGTGATAGGCCTACTAATAACACACACAGAAACATCGAGACAAAATGAGAGCATGCTTATTCAAACGTCAAAACCAAGCTATAACCAAATCAAACTAGAAAAACAACAACACATCCAAAATAATGCATAGATATACACAAACAAATATATACATAAATCGATAAATAATGAATAAAGAAGATTCGGTAGGCCTACATCCTCGGAGACCACAGCGGTCATAGCTCACGCTACATGACCCCTGGGGCACTTGGCCACTTAAACTTTGAATTAGCCGCCGAAAATCGATACGAAACGCGTGAGTGCAAGGCCTAATCATATAACGACTCTCATAAGTCAATGCGTTGTCAATTACAACCAAGATGGCTGCGCTCATGATAAGATGTAATTTGTGCGAAAACGAGATAAAATATTACAGATCGCTGACATGTCATTCGGCTTTGAATAGAAAGATAGGGAAAGTTTCTCTTTGGAATTCTTTTAAACTTGAAAAATTAAATTTTTCACACGCTAAACGATAGTAATCCTCCATATTGACAACTTACCCGAAGCGATTTATCAATCTCCTACGCAGTTATCTACCCTGAATCAGGATTAAATTACGTACCTCTGACGTAATCACTGTTTACAGGTTGGCGACTTGTATCGGCCAGTTTGATTGGTCTACTCACCCATCATGAAATGATGATGGAACCAATGAAACGGCGGCATTTGGGAGCGGCTAATACAAAGTTTTCCTCGCCAAGTGCTCCAGGGGTCATGTAGCGTAGCTATGACCGCGGGGTTTCCGAGGATGGTAGGCCTACTCATGATTTATTTGTTTTCTTCTCTTTTCTCAATTATTTCATTTTTTCATTTGAATTATAAAAATTAAATGACATTTCGGAAAAGGATCATCCCATTCCAATATTATTAAAGTTAAAGGCTTTGGAAACCATCGCCGAAAATGGAGAATTTTTTTATTAGTAGGCTAAATTCTTCATTTTCCATAGTGTTTTCAGCCTAGGACGTATGAAATACGCACAATATTTAACACTCGAAATTGTATTTGGATAAGTCTACATTTTTAAATTTCGGAAAAAAGATTAATTGAAAAATATGATAATTCTTTTCTTAAGATGGGTTGAAACTTGATATATAGCCTAGAGTAATTCTTGTGGGTATGAATTGGGTTATTTATATGATTTTCATCGAAATATTTATGTTTCCATAGTGACCATTCACTAATGGCTGCAGGTTATCTTCGCTTTTCATCGAAAAGCTCGTAACTACAGCTTATTTTAGCTACAGTTACGAGGTTTTCGATGAAAAGCAGCGACTTAACTTTTTCATCTTTTCGATGGCTGGCCCTATTAAGATTATATCGAAAGCCTCAATTATCGAGTGAAGTTTAATTTTTGAACGTTTTCCCTATAGGTACTTTAAATAGAAAAAAATCATTTTCTTCTTTTTCCAAAATGTTTACTTATTAGTTTTTGACATTAAATATCTCAAAATCACTACTTTGTGACCATTTTGAGGATATTAAAGTGACATTTCAGAATTATTTTTACATAAATTTTATTTTTATTCTATCTGAAAGAGCATATTTTCTTATGAAAATTCTGAAAATTTCAAGTCAAAATATTGAACCGTTCACGAGAAATATATATTTTTGTGCTAAAATCAAACAAATTGTTGTGGACAACATTTCATGTTTATATAGAATTTGTCATTTCTGTCTCAACTTTAATGGCGTATTTTTCGCTTATAAATAACAACTTTAAAAAACTGATAACATTTCTATGCATTAGAATAAACAATCTTTGCATCAAGACATACTTTTAAAAAATGAAATAAACGTGAAATGTCACTTTAAGCTATGGGGTACATTTGAATGTTTAGTGCATTGCTTTGATTGATTTGAAAGGCACAGCGGGGTCACTACTGCTTGCCATTCAGGTTGTTTAAAAAGGTCACTATCTTGTTGTCTTTTTCCGAATTTATCATTAAAATCCCCCCCCCCCCCCAAAAAAAATAAATAAATAAATAAAAAAAATATATATGTATACGTGTGCAGTTTTGAGACTGCTCCGATTTGGAAGGAGTTGCGTGTCTCAAAATGATCTGTTTTGTTATTGAATAAAAATATCGAGTAAAAAGAAAAACAATGATAATCATCAGAAATTATACTGAAACAAAAAAGAAACGCAACTTCATTTTCAATTCCTTCTTACGCAAAGACTTCAAATCAGATTAAAACAAAACTTAATACATTTAAAACAATAACATTTCACCTTGTAAAGTTCACAAAATCTTGTTGGTAGTCAATTTCATTAGTAAGAAAACACCCAGTTTAAACCGAGCGTCAACACAATACGAAAAAAAAAAAAAAAAAAAAAAATGGACGGGGGTCGAAAAAAACAATCTGTTTCGTTCAATTTTGTCCGATATTGGAATGTTGTGAAGTCCATACGAGTTCTTAGCGGTCTCCGTTGCAGTCTTAAACCTATCCCGTAGGTGGGGTTAACGTGATTATTCGGTCCTGCCTTGACGTCATATCTCTTGCACGTCTGTCTCGTGCTCAATGATCGGTTGTGATTCAATTGAGAGCCAACAACGTATACAGTCAAAAATGTGTCGATTTTTTGCCCCATCAATGTCTTACGACAACATTTTGAACCTTTTCCACCAACAACATCTGTACTGCAGTTAGGCGCTTGATTTGGCCTAGCCTTGCTATGCGTAACGTAGTGAAGAGTGTGTGTACGCTTTGGCGTCTTCTTAGTAGTGTAAAGCGAGCTGTATTTTCCGTACTTGTTGCTCGTTGCTCGATCACATGTGCCCCCCCCCCGGTCACGTGTATCTGGTGTGACCTTGCAGAGACACGTGTTTGTTCGAAATTGGCGCCAAAATGACCTATAAATAGATTCTTATCGATGTCGAGTCGGTGCGTGAGAAAATGGGATTGCGCCACCCGGGTAAAAATATCGTGTAACGGAGACACGCGTTTCGAATGAACTTCGAAATTGGCGCTTAAATGACTGCATACCTATAAATAGATTCTTATCGAAGTCGAGCCGGTGCGTGAGAAAATGGGATTGTGCCACGAAGAAATGGGCGTTAGAATCAGCCCGCATGGCCCAGCAATGGCTTTCGTTAATATTTAACAGGGAAACACGAGCCATTCGACTGGTGCAAGTAGACCACAGATCAGTCGGCACGTCACAACAAATGTTTCTCTTTTTTCGCGTTTGAAGTGAACGAATGGCGAACCAAAAGGAGGTCATTATACTCTGGAATGAATAGATACGATAGTATTTACCCTTTTCCTTTTTTTTCGCTTCCGCTTTGTTCAGGATTAATTAAAGTCGTGAATGTTGTTGTCACACAGGAAATGTCTAGGTTAGAGATGTTTAAAAAAGAAGGGAGGATCTTTCGACCAAGAATCTAGAACCGTTACATTTATGTCGAATTACGCGCCTACCCAAGTTGTCCACGTCATGGGTTTTATTCCTTTCGCAAAGTCCTATCATCGACGCATAGAGGCAATCAGGAGTTCGGAGGAGTCACAAGTTACATGGGAGGAGTCGGGCGGAGTCTAAAAATAACCGGGAGGAGTCGAACATTTCATGGGAGAAGTAGAGCGGAGTCAAAGAAAACAACAGAGGAGTCAACAAGAGGAACCTTTATGGCCAGTAAACTGTATCCCAAGGACAGTGAGAAAATTTTCGGATGTGTTCGATGTGAAAAATGCGTATTGTTAATGCATACCTATGTTTTCTGTCCTGTATAATAATCCGTTATAAAGGAAATCACGATGTGACAACCTCTGTAAATGACAACCGTCCATAGATTCGTTGGGGGAGTACATTTAATGTAGTGGTAACGCATTTAATAGTTTACTGGTTCGATGCCCCACCACTCCAGTCCTTCGGATGAAACTTTTTGTTCAGAGGAGTCGGAATATTCATGGGAGGAGTCGGGAGGAGTAAAAGATACAACAGAGGAGTCAAAAGGAGAAACTTTTATGACCAATAAAATGCATCCCATATATATATATTTGATGTCTAAAATACGTATTATGAACGTATATCTCTGTTGTCTGTCCTTTATAATAATCCGTTATAAAGGAAATCACGATGTGACAACCTCTGTAAATGACGCCCGTCTATGGATTTGATGTAGTGGTAACGCATTTAATAGGTTACTGGTTCGATTCACCGCCAGTCCTTCGGATGAAACTTTATAGGTCTTTTGTTCGGAGGAGTCAGAATTTTCATGGGAGGAGTCGGGAGGAGTAAGAAATACAACAGAGGAGTCGAAAGGAGGAACTTTTATGGCTGCAGAACGCATGCGAGAACTCAACTAAACGTAAGATTCCGATCAGTGTACATTAAACTTCGGACAATTAACCACGAAAAGTACACAAGTTAAACGTGAATCAATGCCGTCAAATGCGAGCGGCATAGTTGTATACACCATGTATGGTTGCTTTTGTATACAAAACACATCGAGTCAAATCTTCATGAAAAAATTGCACATACCCCCCCCCCCATCACACGCTTTGCTGAATGGTCCTTGCTACACCACCTTACTATCAGGGGAGTTGCGAAATGCATGGGAGGAGTCCAGAAAAGCACAGAGCCGGGCGTGTAATTCATTGCGGGAAAGGTTCCAGTATTTTAGAGTTGTTTTTAATACAATTTGAGAAAGGGTCAAATCAAACTGATAATGAATTCAGGTTAACTGTGTTTGGTCGAAAATTCTTATCGTAATACATATTTGTAAATAGACACAAATCGAGTCGAGTGTTCAGACACGGAAATATGCATATGGGACTTGCCTCTTACACTTCGAAGAGTCGATATACCAAGGTCTCTTGTTCGGAGGAGTCACGTGTTACATGGGAGGAGTCCGGCGGAGTCTAAAATTGACTAGAAAGAGTCAAACATTGCACGAGAGGAGCCGAGCGGAGTCTAGAATTGCATACGAGGATTCGATATAAGAACATGGACAATCAATAAACTCGCGTGCGAACAGCTTAACAAGCAATAGTGACGTGATCCTTTATTTGACTATTACAGCGCAAAATGTTGTGATATATACTCGTTCGGAGCTTACAGTCATTTAGTTTGTCGATAGCTAGCAATGAAGAACTACGTTCCAGACCCAGCCAAATGGGAAAGATATTTTGAAAAGGTCGCTCGTCGAGAAATACCACCTCGCGAAACCCATCGACCGGGAATCATCACGATCGGAGGGACAGAACCCGTACTAGAAAAGCGCGACTTATTCAAGATAAAAGCTGTGACCCCGGTAGAGAGAACTGTTGAACAAGCTGTTAGTGAGTTGCAACGGCAAGGAGAGTTGTCATCTAGCGAATCCCGAAAGAGAAAACGAGAGGAGGAGGAGGAGGAGGAGGAGGAGGAGGGGAAGTCGTCAGTTACTTCGAAAAGATTCAGGCAAAACGGCCAGTTAACAAGGTCGACACCCAGCCGGAGAGTGTCGGGCAGTGATAAATCTGGATTTTGAATGTATAAAAACGACGAGATTTCTACAAATTCTCATTTTTTAAAATAACTCCATCATGAACAGTTGCGATATATGCGGTAAAACGTATAAACGAAGGGATAATATGTTACGTCATAAGAGAAACGTCCGCTCCCAGAAGGACGATGCTGATACAGACGATGCTGATACAGACGATTCTATGGACGTCGAGCAGAAGCATTCCTCGGACGAATCAGACTGCGATGATGAAGCGTCGAGCTATGATCCATGGGACAGTTTAATACAAAAGGCGTTTGAGCAATGTCAGGAGGAATTTGAGGAGAGTGTTTTCAAACTTACCCGACAGAATAATTTGGATGAATCAGTTGCCCGAGGAATGGCTTATGAAAACCTACGATCAACTTATAGGAAGGCTCTCGCCAACAACTTGTGTCAGCGGATGATGTGGTTTATCGCTATTCAGAAGGATCGTGTCTTCAACAGAATACGTAAAACGATGAATGATCTGATAGTAATGGACGATTATTCCAAAGAGGAAGCCGGGAAATACGCTATTAGCAAAAGAAAGTTTTTAATGGATTCCATACTAGAAGATTTTGATCCTCCGTCGGTGCACCCAGACAATGACAGAAAGTAACAAACAATATGTCGACTACAAACTTTCGTTCTAAGCACTTCAGTTCCATATATCGCTATATATATTATTAATTGGATATGACTGCAGGTTTACTCGTATTACTGATATCATTTGACATGTCGCAGCATTAACTTTTAATATCATACATTACACCATTGGGCTTTTTCATAAAAATGGTTCAGTCATATTTCCTTACTTTCCTTTAATATCCATCTACAACGACAAAATGGTGATTGCGGAATTATATTCTATTTGCAAAATATAAACGTGTCTTAGCTATAGATCTGTGTCATGTCAAATGAGAATCAATACACCATCATATTTTACTTCTAAAGTGAGCTTCAATTTTAGATTTTCGAAATCGAAACTTTCATATATATCTGCTGAAATAGAATTTGGACATTGTCTACAACACGCGTTCTACAATATAAACATTGTTTTGCAATAACATCGTTTCGTCCTTTTGTCTCAATATTTAATGTACTACATTGAACAACATCCTTTTTGTTTCAATGTTTATTGTGTTGACTGCATCATCATTTAAATTAGAACAATCGAGTTGAAAAATTGGAAAAGTCCAACCATTTCAGTGTTTATGGATGAATGGGTTTTAAAAGTGTTTTTGGGTGAATGGGTTTTAAAAGCGATGCTAATCATTTTGTGGAGCACAAATTAATAGTTCATATAGATTTAAAAAAATGATAACGAAATGCAGATTTACGTGTTTAATAGTTTACAACATGTATAATGATATAGAAATAATATAGCAATACTCGTGTTTTGTCTTTATTTAACCATTTCCCTTACGAAGTCCCGAACTTGGTTAGTCCAGCGGTGGTACACTGTGTCCGAAAATGAAAGTGTTCATGAACTAAGTAACTATAAAAGTTGTCACTTGTCTGGCTCGTCTTTTTCGTTGTTTGTCCATGGGCTTTGAAAAGCGTTCTTCCATATTTCTATCGACTTGGTCGACGTTGCCGGCGTGCTGTAATTGGGTTCCAGTCTCACACCTCCCACCATCTTCATGTACAAACAGTTTTTACCGTGTTTGTAATGTTCTAGCCATGGATCGTCGTCCTTTCTCCATCCCCAGAGCTGAATACCACAAGCGAAACACGTCACTCTGTCACTGACGTCATTGTAAAATAATCCAGCATGCGCTAATTTATAGTCCGTTTGAGATAACTGCGGTGGCCACATAGAATAACTAGCCAAACGATCCTTGAATAACATGTATTCGGGATAAGTTAGTCGTCGCGAATCCATCGCTTGTCGAATGTCAGAAATGATGTGATGGTTAAACGTTTAAAAATATTTATCTAAAGCGAATAGTCTCGAAGCTAGATGTCTTATCCGTTGCTTCCAGTCTAGCGTTTTCATGGATTGGCGCCAACCAGGACATCTGAATTTCAATTCGTACATAGAAACGAATTCTTGTGATGACATTTGAGTCGCTGATTCTTTCCATTTAGTCAATATGCTCTGTTCGTCAATCACTAAAAGTACATCCTCGAAGTATAGAGTTAAATGTTCTCGCAAAGAAGCCGTCATACAAGTATGATCCGTCTGCGAGAGAGATTCGAACTGACAGCCTCCACAGTGTAGAGCTACAATCTCGGGTAGACATCGCAGTATTTCTTTGGCATAGAAAAAGTCTAGGACATAGTCTAAAGATGTACCCATGTGTATCGTTTGTTCATAAAAAAATACCTCGAATGTTGAACATTATAATCCAGTCTGAAATATTAGTTTGAAGCCGCGCATAGCATTTCGTGTTGGGTGATGTTTGTTGATAATTGCTGACCGCAATATACGCACAAAAACACTCCTTTGTTTTCTAAAATTTCTTTTAAGAATCTTATACTTATTTGTGAGTTACAAATAGCGTCAAATACCTCGAACGGTAGTTTAATAAATTTACTTCCACTACGAAGAAGAATATAAGTCAGTCGGTTGGACCGCTTCACTACTAACGAAAAGCGATTATCCAGCATGTAAGTCACTTCATTCTCGTCCCGATACACGGAACTAAAACCGTCCACATCGCAATTAACGGTGTCTATATGCTTTTGCGTCATGTTTACTACTGACGACTTGGTCGTGTACAGACTTGTACTTTCTCATCAATGGAAGAAATTATATTTTACTGTCCACCAATCGAAATGTTGAAAAGCGGAAAGCATCACCGCCCTTGCCGCGCCATGCGGGCTAATCTGGACGCCCATTTCTTCGTGGCACAATCCCATTTCCTCACGTACCGCCTCGACATCGATAAGAATCTATTTTTAGGTATGCAGTCATTTAAGCGCTAATTTCGAAGTTCATTCGAAACGCGTGTCTCCGTTACACGATATTTTTACCCGGGTGGCGCAATCCCATTTTCTCACGCACCGACTCGACATCGATAAGAATCTATTTATAGGTCATTTTGGCGCCAATTTCGAACAAACACGTGTCTCTGCAAGGTCACACCAGATACACGTGACCGGGGGGGGGGGGGGCACATGTGATCGAGCAACGAGCAACAAGTACGGAAAATACAGCTCGCTTTACACTACTCTTCTTTGTCTATGTTCTAGCTTACACGGCAGGGGATAATCAGTTTTTAACAATTTACCATGTATCACGTGATGAATATACGACATCTGAAGAAAATGGCACTGTATTTATGCGTATGCATGCAGGTATATCAAAAATGTACTCAACAGCCATTAAAAACATATTTTGTCGAAAATATTATGAAAAATTGGGGTTGCGTATCTTTTTTGTCCTAGTATATATGTATTTCTGATTTCCGTTTTCTACTTTCGACTAAAGCAGAAATTAAATGTGCATGATATTGAGATAACGAGTATTAACTGTAATTAAAAATGTTAAACCATTTCCGAACAAATCTATGGGATTTTTTACAATTCCGATCAAGAAAATCGTAAGAGAAAATTGAAAAAGAGAGAGAAGAAAATGCAGAAAACAAACGCAACTTTCTTTTCTATCAATATTTTCTGTATTATTTTTTCTTCAATACCCCATGAGGTAATACACCGGTAGTAAGTTCACTTACTCCATTTTAAAATAAATAAATAAACAACCAAAAATAAAGCCTTTCCCAAACAAGACCTGGTTTTGACGCCCCTAATTCTGTGGAAAATATTGAAGAAAAAAAAAGAAAATGCTGATAATCAGCATTTTCTGTTTTGCCTCAATATTTCCTTGATTAAATTGAAAATAAATCCTTTGCTTATCAACATCCATTTGGTCTCCTACAACAACTTTGAAAGTGGAAGAGTCTTAATTTTTGCCGTTTGTGAAAGAGTTAATTATGTAATAAAAACAATCAAATAAATAAAAATTGCTTACCGTTTTCCCGATTCAATCCATTTTTCTGAAATCTTCTAAACACCGAAGAGGGCGTGCCGTCGATTCTATGCAAAAGAAGCCGGTTCGATAATACGCTGACCGAAATTAACATTGCAACAGTCAAAATCATTGCACATTTTGTGTATTTGTACATTTTTTTTTTATTTCTTTCATTTAAAAAGCCTAAAAACACGCATCTCTTTTTATTGAAATACCCAAATAAATTCACGCATGAAACTAACGTCGACTACTTGAAAAATTAGTCACCCTTTCTCTAGCGTTGTAAACGAGACTTCCAATATGAAAGATGCTGCAGAAGACGAACAGGCAGGATATGTACATATTATAGCAAAGAAAATATTGAGCAACAAGGCGAAAATGATGGATAAACACAATCTCTTCTTTTTGTCTCAATGTTTTCCCATTTGTCTTCATTTAAGGTGGTCAAATTCAGTCTTCTTTGGGGAAGAGTTAAACTTGAAACCGCTGAAGGATGGTAATTCAATAGCAACAGACCGTGCCCTTTTTTCTTTCAAATTTCTATAAATGGTATTCATCGTCCATTTACACAGAAAACGCTCGACCCGTTTTTTTACTTTTCTCGAAACTGGTAGGAAACGTTATTGGAAAATAAGAGCATTTTCCCCTTTCATCCGAATCCTTTCAAGCATATTTCAGATTGCATTCGTACAAAATACAGTGGCGGAACCAGATGGTGATCGGAGGGCTCAAAGGAACCCCTTCCGTAGCCTGATTATTTCATTTCCATGCAGAAATTCAGTCAAAAATGTGTAATACTGGAAAAATGACCCTTCTTTTATTTTTATATTCGAACCCCCGTCACAGAAATCATGTATCCGATAGATGATTGAAAAAACAAATCGTCGGTTTGAAAGGGCAAATTTATACATTAAAGGGACATAACATCCCAATTTCATATTTTCAAAGTATGTCTTGATGCAAAGATTGGTTATTGTATTGCATAGAAATGCTATCAGTTTCTTGAAGTTGTTAGGCTATGTATAAGCGAAAATACACCTTTAAGGTTGAGACTGAAACAACAAATTCCATATAAATTTGAACAACTTTTGTCCACGACAATTTGTTTAAAGGGGGAATAACACTTAACATCTTACAAATTTTCCGAGACCTTCGTACAAAAAAAAAATAATATTTATTATTAAAATATGGTCTTTAAATTGCATATATGCCAAATCTTAGCTTTCTACCTTGTGTATTGGCTTAGATGTCGACGGATTTAAAACCCCATGATTTTTTTGTCCCGGAGATAATATTTACAATAATGGAACATATGGGGTTTTAAATCCGTCAACATCCTAGCCAATACACAAGATAGAAAGCTAAGATTTGGCATAGATGCAATTTAAAGGCCATATTTTTATAATATATATTTATTTTTTTGCACGAAGTTCTCGGAAAATTTGTAAGATGTTAAGTGTTATTCCCCCTTTAATTTTAGCACAAAAATATATATTTCCCATAAACCGTTCAATATTGTGGCTTGAAATTTTCAGATTTTTTCGTGAAAAAAGTTGCACTTTCAGATAAAAATAAAAATAGAATTTATGAGCAAAATGTGAAATGTCACTTTAACGAGTCCCATGGTAGATTTTCAAGGATCAGAACAACGTCGGGACAGTCAGAGTTTGCATCGTTGTGTGGTGCATTGCATTGTCGAGTTAATCCCATTTCGTCTACTCCTAATTCGTCTACTATTTTGGACATAATTCCCATTTCGTCTACTTTTTTATACTTTGTATATCAATATCATATTATAAAAATCTTATCAATTTTTTGCATTTTTATTTCATTTGTAAATATAGTTACTTAATTTCTTTTCTAAAAACAACAATGATGTTGTTTATTGATGATTTGACATGAAAGTATACGAGTTGGGACAGAAGACGAATTGGGACTAAAAGTACAAAATATACAGTAGTCGAAATGGGAGTAGACCAATTGGGATGTTACCTCATTATCCATGGCCAAATAGTAAAGAATTTCAATCTATCTGCATGTGATGGTCAGAATCTTGCAGGTGTCTCACACCTGCAAGATTCTAACTAACACATGCAAAATTTTACTGAAAATTAATAACGTTTTCCCATTATTTACTTAGTTAGAATTTGTAAACACGTGCCCAGATATCCCGACAGGGCTATAGTGCAACAATATCACATTCATCCAGTACTTCTATTATATACTCTGTAAATATTGACCTGAGCCTGTTGAACATGCAATTAGTAATTGTAATGCGAAATAATCGCTTTCAAACATATGTTGACACGAGAAGCATGTGAAGAATACAAAGTCATAATTTATGTGGCAACTATCGACTCTGCTCGACAGTAAGGATTGCTGGCAAGTATCCATTATTCCGTGTCAAAATTACTCATTTCATATTCACCGGGTTCAGGTCAATATTTACGGAGTATACTAAAAAACAATTGAAAATGCAAACTCCAATTCCGCTTTGATTTTATGTCAGAAGTTAAAAGCCAAATTGAGATTTATGTCATAAAAAAGAATACATAACAAAATAAAATACTTTTTTATCTAATATGAGCCATTAACAATTCGTACCGCGTATAGTCCAGTCAGGATTTAATTATGCATGTTTACAATTAAGGTCCTTTCACTTATGTTTTAGTCGGTACCCGCAGAACACACTTCCAGAGGCAAAAAATGGGTTTATGGGAAATCATCATTTTTTCCATGAAAATTGTTACTAAAAATAGTCAAAATCGACATTATCAAAACGAGGCTCCATAAACATGTGGAGAAAACAATGACGACGCACGTGCATTCAATGTACAGCGATAAAGAGCACGTGCATTCAACATTAAAACGCTTTGGGTTCGAGAGTATTGTTACCAAAACTCTTTGGGATTGAGAGAATTGTTACTAAAAATAACAAATACTAAACGTTTGAGCGGAGTTTTACTACTCCAAAGACGACTTCCGGATGCTGTTGTGTGCGGAGGGGGGGGGTCTTAGATGAAATAACCTGATTGACACGTATAACCCTACGTTGAATAACATAGCAGAGCATCTCAAGCTATTATCACGGGTGGGCATCAGGGGAGCTATCTCGAAAATGTGTTAACGTAAATTTGTTCCCACGCCACATCCGGTAACTGTCGAGGTAGTGGAAATCCCCGTATTTTGATAAACAGACAAAGGTGAGATCTCGCTTTTATCTTATTTTTTTTTTTTGAAAGAGCGCATTACTTAGAAATTTGGCGATGCAGTGCAATGCAACCATTTTTAAGCAAAGCATGAACGTCGTAAATCCTATTAAATAGTGGAAAATAAAAGCAGGACGACTTTAACCCCAGGACTGGCGGATTGCATTTTCGAACTGTGTTGACATATCGGCAGGCATCTCGAGGCAGATATTTTAGCTTATGTTCTGTTTTGGACCACTATCACATGTTTTGATGAAACACGTGGTCAATTTGACTACAATGACGACCATCGAGGTAGTGATGGCCCACTGCAGCTTCATGTTAACCACTATGATGCCCCTACAGCTTAAAAAGTACCCAGCAGCTTAACTTCTCCAAACTTGTCCACAAGTAGAGTAATAAATTTTGAGGTATTTCATGTCCAAAACCGTTAATGAATATACTTTTATCATTGTAATTGTAAAATATTGCTTATAAAACATTATGGCAAAGAAGAATTTGCTCAACATGGGCAAATTCTTCTTTTTCCATTATGTTTTTACTAACAATTATTTGCACAAACTTTGAATTTCAAAGTTTGCCAATTCTTTTATAATTTGCCACTACACCCTCAAAATATTCTACGGAGAACCCTGTGGTTATACTGAGTACCAGAAAAAGGTATGTACATTTCTGAATCGAGCTTATGAAACAGTGGCTATTTTAGTTTTGCTCAAATTTTCAACAAACTATGAAACAAAATATCGTCGCTTTTCAACGAAAACCTCGTAACTACAGATTGTTTTAAGATGCAGTAACGAGGTAAACTGGTTTTTCTTGAAGAGCACGGATATTTTGTAATAAAATCGATGTACATAATGCAATAACAATAGCCTATTGTCTAAAGTAATTACTATCCCGTTCATACAACGTGAAATATAATAAAATGTTGTCAATGCGTTTCGTAATAAATAAAAGGTAACAAAATGCCTTAATAATATTTTTTTTAAATATTGGTATTCATTTAGAAACAGGTTGACAGTGACTAATATAACCCAAGTATTGTATGGAAAATCTGAACCCCTTCCCAACGGAATAAGTGGATTGTTCCAATTTGAAAGCGGTTTTAGACTACAAAACGATTAGCGACAAAATGAATAAAAATTTAATATGCGTTTTATTCTAGTAGCGTAATTATAAAATATCATCAGAAGGAAAGAAATTCTGATTACTACCGACATTTTCCTGTTAAGCACGAATCTTCCCAGAACCTTTTCTTTTAGGCAAGTCAAAAATTTGTCTTGTTTGGGAAAGGATTAAAGTACCAAAAATTATATTAATCTGAAATCTTCAGGATTTCCCTAAACCTTTTCGATTCTCATAATTATCAAAGTTCTGTGCTATAGCTTAAAGATCTTCTCCTTTGTAAAACATTCATTTTCTCGTTTTCAGATTTGACATTTCAAACTGGACAGGCTTTTTTTTAGTGAAAAGGGATAAACTCCATACCCAACCACATTATTTATTGCAATATCTTCGGCAATAGTCAAGAGATACGCTCGGGTACTTTAACCATTACTAGACGGCAGAATTTTGGACTGTTCCAATTTGAAAGGTGTAGCAGACGACACTCCCAAGATGATGATTCATGAAAATCTTTGCATTTTAAGTCAGAAAACACTGAGGGGTATGAAGAAATTGTTTATCACGAGCAGTTTCTTCATTTTCTACAATGTTTTCCCAAGCATTTCCTCCAAGGGAGTCAAAAAGTGTCACTGTGTGTGAATGGAATAAAATATCATATTTCAATCTGGCGGATAAAGTGACCACAAACGCTTTCCTCAAATAATGGCATTTGTTACGTTCGAAAAAGTCGTAACTACAGCTTGAATAAGCTGTAGTTACGACGTTTTAGCACGTAACCATCTACATGATGTAACGTAAGATGAGACGAGGAAGTTGAGACACAAAATATTTGTGTGCATAAAACTTATACGGTGCACTGAACGCAAAATACTTTCCATATTTCAGGTTTTTTTTATAGCTCTTTGTCATTTGCGAAGCAAAACACATGGATAGTCCCGAAATCGTTTGGGGGGAATAAAGTAAAAGAAGGAATAGCAATGAATTTTAAGCTAAAAATAGACTGGGTTTACCGTTATGTTTTGATAAACTGTCATTGTTGAATCAAGCCGTATTAAAAAAAAGTTACAATATTTTATAACAACACCAATGAAATACTATTGTTTGTCCGAAATTAAGTCACGATTTACTTGACAAAATCGAACCCTATTGCTGATAACCAGCATGTTCACCGTTTTTTTTTAAATGAAATATGTGTTACAATTTACATGAAATCCTTTAAAGTGATATTTCACATTTATTTCATTTTTTAAAAGTATGTCTTGATGCTAAGATTGTTTATTCTTATGTATAGAAACGCAATCAGTTTTTTGAAGTTGTTATCTATAAGCGAAAAATATGCCTTCAAAGTTGAGACTGAAACGACAAATTCTATATAAATCTGAACTGTTGTCCACAACAATTTGTTTGATTTTAGCACAAAAATATACATTTCTCGTAAACGGTTCAATATTTCGGCCTGAATTTTTTAGAATTTTCATAAGAAAACATGCTCTTTCAGATAGAATAAAAGTAAAAATTATGTAAAAATAATCGTGAAATGTCACTTTAACGCTTTTTCCGCAAACCATTTCCGAGCGATTGATGAGGATGAACGGCGAAATCGTTAATTATTTAGAGTTCCCTTTAAAGTATATGACCCATCAATAAAAACTCCACTTTCTAGCCATACAAAATGCATCAAATTACCCAAACATGTAAATACACTTCACATTAAGTTGATTCACCGTGCCAGATTTCAAGATTATGCTCTAAGAAGAAAATAATTTACAAATATTATCTTACTCTATATTCATATGAAAGGGAGGTAATTTTGAACAGTTTTGTCATATATTTCCATAAGTATGCATAAATTCAAAATTCTAAACCGCTCAAAATGCTTATGTTTGTATTTGGAATGGAAATGTCACGCAGTTTAGGAATTACTGGCACTTTTCCAATTTCGCCTCTTGCTCTTTGGTGCTTTTGTGGGGTCGGATACCTTAAATGATATTGTCTTCCTTGAAAAGATCAAAGCCATTGCTCGAGGCAGATATGGTAGATTACGCCGTGACGGTTGTATGGATGGTAGCTAGTCTAAATATTAGAAATAAGAGGATCGCCTTGGGCATTGACTTTGTCCCAAAACCTCGAAAACGCAACGTAAAACAAGCTACAGTTAAGAGGTTTTCGACGAAAAGCAAAGATAAGATCTTACGACATGAGATCGTTTTCGTCGTCATGCAGTTATCATTCTAAATCTATTACTAGTATATAATTCCTAATTGTATTTTATGCATTCTGATGGGACAAAACGTGTGTCTTAGTAAATGTTATCGATTGTTATTTCATTTAACCCATTACCAGATGGCAAAATTTTGGCCTTCTCCAAATTGAAAGGTGTTGTAGACGACAATTCCAAGTTGATGAAATTTTGAAAACGTTTTCATTTTTGGCAGAAAATTATTGTGGGAATGAAGAAATTGCTTGTCCCATTTTTTTCTAACGCTTTTTTCTTTAGGGGCGCTTAAAGGCGCCAATGTGTGAGAATGGGTTTTAACCCTTTCCCAAACAAGACCTGGTTTTGACGTTCCTAAATAGAAGAGGCATGGGAAAACATTGAAACAAAAGAAGAAACTGCTGATAACCAGCAGTTTCTCTAGTCTAGGAGCCAGGTCCTGGAATGGAACTTTTCTTGCAACCGGTGACCTATAAAATTTTGAGTGGTATTTTTCAATACATTATGGTCCCATGCTTTGGTTAAGGGTGGATGACATGCTTAAAAGTGGTAGGATTTTTTTTAAATCGAGGTCAAAGGTCATTCGGTGCACTTCTCATACATACCTCCTAAAATATCCCATAACTTACTCATTTATTAAGCTAAAACAAATATTTTTGTATCAAAATAAAGCTAATGATTTGCACTTTGACTTACATGAATAATATACAATTTCTTGACTTTCAATATTTTTGAATATTCATAAATATAGCAAAAAATCGCTAAAAATCACCAAAATAAGTTCTGTCTTCAAGTGAAAAAAAAGTTTAAAAAATACCAAAGGTATGTTTTTGTGGTTGAAATCATACTTAAAAATTGCCCAGAAACCTGTTCTCGACTTATATGTATTTCTTCACAGAATTAGTCTTTAGCTTAGGCTTGTAGTCATAGGTAAAAGTGGGTGGGGTAATTTTCCCCTAAACTTACAAAACATGCAAACATTGATGTAACAAAAAATCTTACACATAAATGTGATGTTTTATCAGAATTTATTGTTTTAAAATGATCATATTTGCAGGGATTTGTAAAGCTTTTAATGCATATTCCTGAAAATTAATTAGAATTTTAAGAGCCAAAATAACAATTCAATAAAACAGCATGTTAGATGGATACAGGTTATATCAACACCACAATGTCAAAATAATGACTCTTAATGAATATTTATCAAGTATCTAGTACAATTAAATGAAACAAGACTCAGATTAGCATAGTCGGCAGCTGAAAATATTCCTCTTTCTATCTTACAGGTAAAGGACATTAAAAGACCCATGCCAGATTTTCAGGAATCAGAACAACATGGGGATGGTCAGAATTTGCTTTGTTGTGTAGTGCATTGCTTTTATAGACCCAAAAAGAAAGCCATTTTAGAGCTGGACCTAAATTTTTCACTATCAAGGTTCAATGTCACATAAATGTTACTATGAATATAAAGTGCGGTTAGTTAATTATATACACTTGATTTAGAAGAACAGACTTGATTTAGAAGAACTAAATGAACTTCATTTGAAATTTCCTTGTGCAGGAATGATCTAGCTATCCAGGTTGACCATTCCATACAATATTTCATATACATATTTCCTATCGTTTTGTATGTCCGACAACCTAGCATGGGTCTCTTTACAGATAATTACGAAACTGCCATCATTGCAATGCTTACACCTGGTAGCCTTACGAGAACATTCGAATATGTATACATAAAATGTAATTTGGAACAGAATATTCCATTCTGTGAATACATATCAATATCATCAGTCTAGAATCTGGATGTTCTGATGTGTGGTTATGAAGGTCTCCAAGAGTAACCATGAACATGGTACCGTATATACGTTAATGTATATGCCTTCAATAGGGACAACAGAGGATCTGGTCTTTCAGGGGTTTTTTTAGTTTTGTGACCCAATTAAGTTTTTATTGTACAAGAAATTGAACTCAATAGGCCCTATATCTCTTATTATGCAAATTATTTATTGCATGTGACATTTTGTTACGAGTAAATAGAAGAAAATAAAGATACCACAATTGTTGATCCATCATTCACAATCCCATCATGATACATATTTTTGTTTATCGATTCACGACTGTAATACGTATTTGAGTAGACACAGAAAAACTTTTGGTTTAAAAAAAGTGGAAATCTTTGGACCTGTGGTTGTTCTAACTCCACAACAATATATACCTTACAAAAATCTGGACAATGTTTTACTTATTACATGGCAAAAACTATTCCTAGTAAATCGTGCATCTTTCATTTGTATCTATATAAAAGAAATCATTGAATCTTTCCCAAATAAGACCTCGTTTTGACGTCCTTAGGAGAAAATGCTTGGGAAAACATTGATGCAAAAGGAGAAAATTCTGAGTATCAGCATTTTCTTTTGCCTCAATATTTTCTAGGCTATATTGTACACAAATCTAATCACCCATTTGTCGTTTTAACTTTTAAACCAACTGAGATGAAATTTTAAACACATATACTTTGAAGAATTATACATTTCATCCTGGAACAAAAAAGCTGCTGTTTGGAAAAGGGCGCATTCGACAGGGTGGGATCACGTTGAGCGGGGAAACTTTTGACAATTTGCAAAGATGTGACTTATGAATCGCTTTTAAAGCAATCATATTTTGTATTTTGACTTCAACAATTGTCCAAAATGCTTGTTACCTTTGAGCGGACATTTTTCTCAGCAAACGTAACATCATCGGCTGACATTTGGAGTCATCGCTTTGCTTACATAGCAAATATGGTGCTAGGGCAATGGTATTCAATAATGATTAGAGTGTAATTTGGAAAATCAAAATCAGAGACGATCTTTGTGATTATGAACACGCACAGCTGATACTTCTATGAGAAAAAACAAGCATTTGTGAGTGGTATAACGCATTTATAAATTATTTCACCTATGATGTTTCTGTCTTTAATATATCTGGACGTCCCAACATGACGTCGGCGAAATCGTTCATGACTTGCCAATTGTGTCCCGGAAACTATCTATAGAATTCCCCAAGTACAGTTCAGACGCTTCTTTAGGAAATAAATGCATATGTTGGAAATGTGGTATATCGTGCAGTGGCAACTATATCGAAAAGATGTAAATATTAGATGTGTAAGACAGACTTTCCTGACTTATAATATCCATCTCAGACCTAGGTTGCGCTGCTCAGTATGACCCTATGTTGCCATAACAACTATAGAATGCGCCTTAATGCATAAACTTAGTTTTTGTATCCTATAATATCATAACAGTTAGTACATAAATGAAAAAAATATGACATAATTCCGGATACTTTATAAACAACCCTCCTACATACCAAATGAGCTCTGTATGTTTAATACTTTTGCAGTAAATGCCAATGTTAAGTTTTGAACAGACAGACGGACGGACGGACAAGAGTAAAACAATATGCCCTGATCGCTCGATACAGGGGCATAAAAATATATGGACCCATATATATTTTCTGTATAAACATAAATTCAGTATATTCCTATATTTGTAAGCACTAAATTATCCAGTATCTGAATCTACCATCACCAGCATGCCATATATGGACCAAGGATGACAACAATAATTTAGTTCCTGTAAGAATGCGTAAAGATCCTGCACCTCTAGCCTGCTTGACATCACACAATGCTCGTGTTAAACTGACTGCCACATGTGAAGGTCTAAGTGTCAAAGAGAAGATCTTTTATGCACTGATGCATGTGTTTGTGAGTCAGAACTGTGTAAAGACCTGCGAATCTTGATGCATCAGACAGTGATAAGGATGAGTATATATGGCATGAGTTGAGTGTATTGAAGTGTTTAGTATAGGGTAGTGGACTTTACAAGTCTGGTTATTGCATCATGTGTCTTGTTGTTATTGTAGTTGTTGTTGATGATGGTGATGGTGATAATGATGATGAGGATAGTGTTGTATATAAAGACACAGATATTACTTATATTTAGTAAAGTATACATGATACATACAATGAACAAAACAATGAGTTAATGCATTACCTCTGCTTTACGCAACTATGATGCAGAAGACATTTCGGTCGTCGTTTGACAAATAAAACTCTATAAAATGGTCTTACTTTCTAAAATGCACATCACTGGGTATCTCTCGCGAATTCATATATAATTCAGCCTAATCTTGAAAAAAAAGATGTCTTTGTGAAACACGAATGCCCCTGAAGAGGCCAATGATACGTTTTTACGTTAAGATTTGAAATAAATGGTTGATAAGGTTTTTGTGTGAACTCCCTTTGGAGAAAAGGCCAATGTTACGTTTTCACGTTAATTAGTTTAAATGTTAAGTTTTCATGGTAAGGGTTGACAAGGATTAATGAAAGACCTTGGGGAAAGTCATATTGCATGGAACAGATTACTCTCTTACGAACAGAGCGTATTCTCCCTACATTCCATTTCGATAGAATACTCTCTGTTCTCGCGGGGTCGTTTCACGTCTAATCTCGGGGCCTTGGCGGGATTTCGTTATCCAATCGTCGCCAATATACTCATAAACAATCGAAATTTCTGATACAAGAAATGATTGGCTAACGCTTCAAATTACCAGCTTCCGCCAAAAATAGAAGCGACGTAATGTCTACGTAATCAAACCAGATCAAACTGAAAGATTTTGATTCGATAATTCAAATGTTACCGGCTTCAGCCAAAAATAGAAGCGACGTAATGTATACGTAATGATCATGCAAGATAAAACTGAATGATTTTGATTCGATAATTCAAATGGTGTGCTATAATTAGATTATGACGACCAAATAGGCTGTTGGCGTACCGAAAACTGCAGAGGTCATATTTGATGGTTTAATCAATAGAGCTCGGCATGGAGAGTAGGAACAGATATATATCATTGAAAGAAGGTTACATACCTTTGGAAAAAAGGCCAATGTTAAGTTTTTATGTTAAGTTTCGGACTGACGGACGGACAGACAGATGGATGGATGGACAGACAGACAGACAGACGAACAATGGTAAAACAATATGCCATCAATCTATCGATGCGGAGCATAAAACGACTAATTCGTGGTCTTATTTCTATCTATGTTAAAATTTCGCTATATAAACATTTAAGGTGCCATCTTGAATTTTGTTGGCCATTTTGAACAAAAGGAGAAAGATAATTTTGAAAAAAAAAAGATATTTCAGTATCTCTAATAAGTATGTAATACTAGAGCAGTGTTTATTTTTAATTTTGGGGGAAGCCGGTCAGGGCCCATAGGTGGGGGAAAATTTGCGCGTGAACGCACAAAAAGGGGAAATTTCAATACATGCTTATACTCTCAAATACAGTGTTATAAATGCATTTAATTTGCTTGTATATCATAATGGGACCTTCAAACAACCATTAGAACTGCTAGAGATGCCTAGAATCTTAATTTGATTTGGATTTTTCTTTGCAACAAAAACTCAGGAGGAGTTTCAGGAGGAGAAAATTTCTCTGAAATGGGGGAAAAAGTATATTCCTCAGAGAGGGGAAAGGGGCCCAATAACGACCGTTTTTTTAAGAAAAAAAATCACTGTAGAGATATTGTTTTATTCACTTAAACTGTAAACTGAGTTTCCTGTGCATGAGCTATTTGGTTCCAGCGCTAAATTCCTTTCCCTTTGGCTCTATAAAAGCAATGCACTACCCAACAATGCAAACTCTCACCGTCCCCATGTTGTTCTGATTCCTATAAAATATGGCACGGGCCTGGGGAATATTTTCAGCTGCCGATTACTATTATATAGATACTTGATACATATTCACTTTAAGAGTCATAGTTTTGACATAGTGGTGTTGATATAATCTGTATCCATCTAACATGCTGTTTCATTGAATTGTTATTTTGGCTCTTAAAATTCAAATTATTTTTCAGGAATATGCATTAAAAGCTTTACAAATCCCTGCAAATCTGATTTCAAAACAATAAATTCTAATGAAATATCACATTTATGTATAAGATATATTGTTACATCAATGTTTGCACGTTTTGTAATTTTAGGGAAAATTACCCCACCCACTTTTACCTATGACTACAAGCCTAAGCAAAAGACTAATTCTGTGAAAAAATACATATAAGTCAAGAACAGGTTTCTGGGCACTTTTTAAGTATGATTTCAACCACAAAAACATACATTTGATATTTTTAAAACTTTTTTTTCACTTGTAGACAAAACTTATTTTGGTGATTTTTAGCGAATTTTTGCTACATTTATGAATATTCTAAAATATAGAAAATCAAAAAGTTGTATATTATTCATGTAAGTCAAAGTGCAAATCATTAGCTTTATTTTGATACTAAAATAATTGTTTTAGCTTAATAAATGAGTAAGTTATGGGGTATTTTAGGAGGTATGTATGAAAAGTGCACCGAATGACCTTTGACCTTGATTTAAAAAAATCCTACCACTTTTAAGCATGTCATCCACCCTTAACCAAAGCATGGGACCATAATGTATTGAAAAATACCACTCAAAATTTTATAGGTCACCGGTTGCAAGAACTTTTAATTTAACCCCCTTTGTAAAAGCTGGCTCCTAGACTACTCCTTTTGTCTCAATATTTTCTGTGCCATATTTCACAAAATCCTATCTTTAATAACATCCAATTTGTCTTTTTTGACAGTTTTTGAAGTGGATCACCCTAAAATTTTGTCGTTTGGGAAAGGGTTAAAGTCATACTGAGAATAGGGAACGATTTTATTTTGTTAAACGTGACGTAGTTTCGGACAAACAAATAGTATACCGTGGGTGTTGTCATAAAATCTCGTAACTGCAGCTTGATTCAAGCCGTAGTTACGGGATTGTGTAACAACACAGACGGTTTATCAAAATATAACAGTAAACACAGTCTATATTTAGAACAAAATTCATTGGATTTATAACCCAGTCAAGATATTACGACAAATGTTTACAAAATTTTACTTATGTGTAAACAGAGAAAAGCTTTCTAAATATCCAATACATTTCGCATGCGTTTGTTTGAATCTTCCATGTGTTCGACACTTTGCAAGATTCGAATCATCGCAGGCAAAATTACAGAATTTTTAAATTCAGTATTGTGTTCTTTACATACAGCTAATAATAGTATAAGGTCAAGACTAAAAAGGCACTACAGAAGATAGAATCAATGAAAATAGAATTCGGGTAGGCCTACATTACAGGATAGAAAACATTGACGCAAAAAGAAAATTGTGGATATAATTATTTTCTCTTTTTGGCTCAATATTTTCCCAGGCCTGTTTACCGGCATAAACTTCAAAACCAGGTCTTCTTTGAGAAAGGATTACGTTAACCCTTTCCCACACATTGATGCTTTTGAACGCCCACAAAATAAAGGCTTTGGAAAACGTTGCGGAAAATGAAGAAATTGCTTGTGACAAGCAATTTCTTCATTTCCCACAATGTTTTCTACCAAGAAAGACCAAAAAAATGTTAAATATTGTTCAATGGAAATTGTCGTCTGCAACACCTATGAGTTTGGACTAGGCTAAAATTTTGTTGTTTGGTAAACATGGGTTTATCTGAACGCATGACTATTGTTAGCGCAAGATCGTATGGCACATGTTCACATTTTGTCTAAATGTAAACAAAGCAGTGTTGTATAAAAGATGAATAAATTCTTTATAAGTATTGTCCACCCAAATTAACCCGGAACAACTTTATTTTCGTGTGCAAAGTCCGTTAGTTGAGCGTCTTAACAAAACATTGCCGAAGTGACGTCATTACATATTGGGTGGAGAATAGTGACGTATATATGTTGAAAATTTAGGTACAGTGATAGAACGGTCTGGTCTGTTCACTGTTAAGAGTTTACTGTGTTTTATCGAAAAATGTTTTGTTGAACAAAACGTAAACATGTGCCACACGATCTTGGACCAGCAATAAGTTGTAGCAAAACATTGGGAAAAGTGATCTTATTTTCAAAACCAAGATCCCTGACAAATATCTGTTACCAAGGATCGAACTCATTTGGAACACCTCGGATAATGTCCATCAAAGATCGAATCATCGACTCGGAAGTGTGTGTATGAAGAAATGTTAAAAAATCACATTTCTTAGTCGGAAGTAGCTATGCTTCATAAAGTAGTTTTCGAAGTCATCCAAATGAACACCCATGGCAACTTGCGGGATTTGCAGGTTGTAATCATTCTAAAAAGAGAGGACACTGGAACTGCAAACAATGCATTTCATTATCACTGTTGCTTGATTGTTGACATTAGTAACAGACGAACGTTTTGAATTGTTGTTCTTTCTATTCTATGCATAGTCTGAAAGTAGTTCTACGACTTGCATCCAAGGTATGATTCGACAGAATTGTCCGTGGTGTTCCAAATGGGATCGAACTCAGAATCACTTGATCGCGAAGACAATTTATTCAATGACCAGCTGATCATCCGTTGAACCCATTACCGGATGGCAATTTTTAGACTGATCCATGTTGCAAACGACAATTTCACGCAACTAAGATTTACTATTTTCGGGTCTTTTGGAGTAGAAAACTTCATTTGTGATAAAAGAAGGCATTGCTTGACACAAGCGATTTCTTCATTTTCCACAATGTTTTCCAAAGCCTTTATCTTTTAAGGTGTCAAGAAGAGCCAATGTGTGATTATGATTAAAGTAAACTCTTGACGACAAAATGTGGTACGTGTATTCTAATTGTCTCGAAAGAACAAGAAAACAAAGTCTTGTTGTGAAAAATGGTTCAACCTATTACCAGACAGTATAATCCAATTTTATTCACCTTACAGGGTGTGGCTAACCGAAGAGGTTATTCGACGAGTTTACTTCTCTATATCTTGGTTGATATAAGAGAAAAACGTGCGGCACGAGCATGAACACATTTCGAAATTGAAAGAACGTTCGATTGTAAAATGAGTTGTTATAAAACCTCGTTACTACAGCCTAATTCACGCTGTAGTTATAATGTTTTGCAATAATACCGACGATGTACCGCTAAGCGAGAAGGCTGTTTCTCCTCAAGCTTAAATGTAATGAACCGTTTACTAGGCTCCGCCCTGTCTCCCGAAAAAATCAGAATATACAATATTGGATCTGTCCAAGTCCAAAGATGTTGCAGATTTCAGGTGATTGAAATTTTATAACTTTTGGTCTCACTGTGTAGAAACCATTGTAGGAAATGAAGAAATTGCTTGGAGCAAGTAATTTATTCATTTCCATAATGTTTTCTCAAGCATTTATCTTATAGGGAGTCAAAAGGCGCCAGGGTTTTGTAATGGGTTGAAAATCTCATGTTATAAAGGGAGATAATACCATGTAAACTATGTCTAACATTATAAGTCTGACATTGATGATTGCCCTTTGACTGTCTTTGACTGTCCTAACTGCCATTTTCAACCGATTTCGTAGCCCATATAAAGCGTTAACCCATAATATGCTAGATTCCCACTGCCGATCAAATTAACTCGATCAAACAAGACCAAGCGATCGAGTACCGGTCGAGGTCGGTCGGCATGGGTGATCGGGATTAGTCGAGATAGTCGAGTTTGGTCTGCATAGATCGGTAATCCTGCCAATTTGTTTTGACACGTAAAAAAATCCGTGTTCAAAGCGATCGAGTAGAAAACACATCGGGAAGTTGCTCGAGGATCGGTCGTAAAGAAGATCGAGCTGATCGACAATCACTCGTGTAGAGATTGTGTGTGATCGAGTCGATATATTTTACTGGTATTTGATTGGATGAACATTTGGAGCAGAGGTCGAGTTGATCGGGAATGCGTTCGGGAATAACTCGTACAAGTCGAGGTGATCGAGTGCTTCCAACTTCTCTATGGCAGCGAATCAACTCGATCTACTCGATCGCTTAAATGCCCTCGATCAAACCCGACCATATGACTTCTTCTCGATCTCTAGTCGATCAAACCCGACCTCTTCACCCGATTTGATCGAGTGAACAAATGAACCAGAGGTCGAGTTGATTGGGATGTGGTCCAAAATTACTCGGGTACAAGTCGAGGTAATTGAGTGCACGTTCGGTGCAGGTCGGAATACAAATAATCTACCCGATCACACTCGATCTGCAGACCCGATTGATTCTCGTCAAGGTCTTCTACCCGATCAATACACAATCGCTTCTCGATCATTTTTGTACTCGATCGCACTCGACTGTTTTTGCAAAGTCGAGTAGGAAACCCGAGTGATGCAGATCAATTTCGATCACCTCGACCGCTTCCGATCACCCTTGCAGACAGAGCTCTATCTGTATTCGACCGCTTGATCGAGTTGATCTGGTCGGCAGTGGGAACACTAGGTCGTGTGGTAATAAATGGATTCAAACAGCACGAGATCTCGCTCAGATGATATTAACAGAAATATTGAAAATTATAGGAAATTGCGTTTCATGCGATTCCCCGCTCTGAGACATAACACGTACGATTGAAATAATGGTATTAATGCCTTAAAGAATGCATTAATCGTTATATTTAATCAGAATAAGAATGAGTCAATAGCTAAAAGTACATTTAGGGGAGACCGGGGCTATTTCGGCCCCCTAATTTCGATTGCTCATATTTTGAATTATATGAAAGTTATTTCGGCGTGATTTATATATTTAAGTTCGACAAGCGATAGCCTTTCAAACTGTGTCTGTCCTTTTTATGTTTTTCTTTTCAATAAAGAGAATTTCAAATTTTAGAGTTTTGATCGTGGTGGCCGAACTTGCCCCATACATGGGGCAAGTTCGGCCCACCCTTGTGGCAAGGTATGCACACACCTATCAATCCTTATATTTGATTTTTAGACTGTTTAAATTTAAAGGAATCTGTATACGACTTCCAAATGAAGGTATGAATTGAAAAGGCATTGTTATAACAGTCAAATCATCGTGAGTAAGGGGACATTCGGGATATCAAGTAGAGGCTGGGGCAAGTTCGGCCTGTGATTTTGAATTTGTCCATTTTTATTACATTTCTGTTAAAGCTAGGTCTGAACAATTGATATATTCGGAGTCGTCAAGAAATGGCAATTCTAACAGCGATTATTCTTTTTATTCATGGGCAAGTTTGGTGGTGGCCGAACTTGCCCCAACCCCAAAGGCCGAACTAGCCCCAGACAGACCTGGTGTCAACATCACGCCATATCTTCTTTTAGATAACATGAACACTTCATCTTTAGTTGATATGAAAGAGGACTTAATTGTCTTCATAAATATACAAAAATGAAATCTGAATCCTGGCGCATATTACTATAAATCAAAACTTACATAAATGTGGAAAAATACTGAAAGTGTCTAAAAATCAGAATCGTGTTCTAAATTCTATGTTTTTGTATTAAATTCGATCAAAAACCTTCTGCGAAAAACTTTCGTCATGAGTGACATTAAAATCCGGGTCAGAGCTCTCTATCTCTGTCGACAGGCTCAAAAGAGCCACTAGCCGAACTTGCCCCGGGGCCGAAATAGCCCCGGTCTCCCCTACGTCACATTTAAATTATGTACGTATTAAAACCGACACTATTATGAAGTTATTATGAATATGTGATAATCACAGACGCTGTAAAAAGATTTTCATTCAGAATACATAAAATAGAATCAGCTCGATCTGGTCGTGTACAGAACGCAGTGGTTGGGTCTTGATCGTGTAGCACTCGAATTAAGGACGGGGTGATCGGGTAGAAATCGGAAAGATGTTCAAAATTCAATCGGGAAGTGATCGGAAGTGCTCGGGCGGGGGTTTAAACGATTGGGCCGATTTGAATTCGGTTTGAAGCAGACGGTGAACAGACGTCACACGTTAGATGGATGTAGTATTTTTTTTTGAAAAATCAGCTGATAAAAATGTTATTGAAGATCAACCTTTTTTTTCAAAAATCCAATATCTTCAGCTTATTCCTGGTATTTTCCCACCTTCTCTGATTCAAACCAAATTCAAATTGGTCAAATATATACAAAAATATTGATGATTCTCTGAAATTATGAGTCATGTGATTAACCACCGCGATTTTGTAAAAAGCGTAACATGCTTCAAAAAGGTGTGAGTCATGGTGCACATATATAGGAGTAAAATGCATACAATTTTTTTAATGAATTATTTTTAAGAAAAGACCCAAGTATGTAATCTATGAATATAAGAGCTTAATTAAGCTGCGTCAGGTGAAAAGAAATATGTAATACCGAACAATGACAATTTTTGACTCCCTACAAGATAATGGCTTTAGAAAACATTGTGGAAAATGAGAAATTTGCCTATGACAAGACATTTCTTCATTTCCCACATTTTTTCCGACGTAGAAAGACCAAAAAAAATGTAAAACTTCACACGCTTGATATTGTCATCTGCAACATTTCTTTTAATTTGGATAAGTCTAAATTTTGCTGTTTGGTAGTTGGTGAACCCTTTCCCAAAGTTACAACACCCTAGGTTGTCCAATTCAAATGGCTTTTCCGTATTCACGAAAAGCCCATTTCATTGAAAGGCGCCGGGCTGTTTTAAATGATATATAGCCAATGCCGCGAATAAAAGATTTTCTGACCCGTTTCAAAATATTTCGAAATTTGCATTTCAATGATGCAAGCTTCTTCGCTAGCCAAGGGTGACATCCACGACGTAATGTCGTGTATGTGTTCACAACTTGTCGATGTTATAACAAAACCTCGTATCTACAGCTTTATTAAAGCTGTAGATACGAGATTTTGTTTGTCATCGACGAAATAAGAGAATATATAATACAAGTATATAACAATTATCATATGAATACAATCATGTACAAACGTAGGTGTCCAAAATGTAAGGTAACACTTATAAAGGGTAATAGTTTTGCTATTTCTTAGCCTATTCCTTTCGGAAAACTATCATTATCTGCGGATTTATTGAAATTGTGTTTGCCATGCACTTCATTAAAATGGCGTCATTTTTACGTCATCTACTCAATAATATATAAATTTGAACGAGCTCAGTTATATTTTGATGAACATAGAAGCAAAAGACCGAAAACATCCCGCAGCGCAGAATCTCAGCTTTGAGTGAGACCTCATGTCAAAGTCCTGGTCAATGGGAATAATTTGTTTGAAACTTTCCAATGCCATATTCAAATTAGGAAATCACAGTATTTGAAAGATCAATTCAAACGCTTTGACTGTTGTAGGTGGACAAAAGCCGGATTTGGATTCACTGGATTCTCGTAGTTTCTGTGGAGAAACATGTGATCTAAAGCACGGTGTATAATTACGTGACTTAGAATTTCCGATAATCTTCAATAACTTTGTCAATACTTGACCAATTTGAATTCGGTTTGAAGCAGAGAAGGTGGAAAAATGTCAGGAATAACATAATTGTGGTAGATTAAAAAAAAACAACTGATAAAAAAGTTATTAAAGATAAACCAAAATTTTGGTTTAAGTTCAATAACTTTTTTATCAGTTGATTTTTCAAAAATCTACCACGTCTATCTAATTTGCGTGACGTCTGTCCACATTCTCTGCTTCAAACCGAATTCAAATCGGTCCCGTAGTAACAAAGTTATTGAAGATATTCAGTAATTATTGCATCACGTGATTATCCGCCGTGTAAAGTGTAGGCTTAATTCCCAAAGCAGGAACAAGTTAAATTGAACATGTATATATGCCTACTGTTGCTATTTAACATTCAAAGAGAATGTAGGAAAAGGCTTGGAAGAAAAGCATTGAGACAAAAGCAGAAACTGCCGATAACCAGCCGTCTCCTTTAGCCTCAGTATTTTCTGTAGTAGGCCTACATTGTACACACATTTCATCTCAATCAATGCATAATTTTATCTGCAGTGTCTGCAATATACATGTAGCTTTCAAGTAAGACTACTCCATATTTTTTGTCGTTTGGAAAATGCTTGATATATCTAGATCTAGATCGACCGGTGAAGATCTAACTTACAGCTAAGGAAATATGCAGGAAAGGGGAGAAAATGTCGGACCTTGCCTTTTTAGCTCATCTGAGCATGAAATGCTCAAGGTGAGCTATTGTGGTCACTCAATGTCCGTCGTCCGTCCGTCTGTCCGTCTGTCTGTCCGTCCGTCTGTCAACAATTTGGTGTTTACACTCTACCATCCACAAAAGTTGGCCAATCGTGATTAAACTTGGTCAAAGTAAGTATGGGCATAAGTTCTCGTATGAATTCGATTATGGGCCTGATCGGACCAGAATGTGCTGAGTTATCTGCCCTTGAATGTCAAAAAATGCTTTTTTTAAAACTTTGTTTACACTCTAGCATCTACAATTATTGATCAATCAAGACAAAACTTGGGATATAATGTTGGAGACCATAAGATCTCGGATAAGTTTAATTTTCAGTCTGAACTGACCAGAAAGACAAGAGTAATGTGCCCTTTAATTTGACAAATTTGCCATCAGATCATCAGATTTCGAATGAGTTCGATTTTCAGTCTGATCTGTTCAGAAAGACGAGAGTTACATGCCCTTGAATTTGACAAAATTACCGTTTTTGACTGTTTTTGACCTTGTTTACACTCTAGAATCTATAACTATTGACAAATCAAGACAAAACTTGGACACAATGTTGGAGACAATAAGATCTCAAATGAGTTTGATTTTTTGTCTGATTGAACCAGAAAGACGAGAGTAATGTGCCCTTGGATTTTACAAAATTGACGTTTTCGGTTGTTTCAACCTTGTTAATACTCTAGAATCTACAATTATTGACCAATCAAGACTAAACTTAGACGCATTGCTAGGGACTATAAGATTTCAAATGAGTTTGAATTTTTGTTTGATCTATTAAGAAAGTCGAGAGTTATGTGCCCTTGAATTTGACAAAGTTGCCGTTTTTACTGTTTTTGGGAAGCAAAGTTTGCAAAATTTGCTTCTCTTTACAGCCGCCTTTCTCTGCACTTTACCGTTCTCTGCATACCACACAACATCTTCCGGTCCTCCTCACTATAAATAGTTCTATCAAAAGCAAAGATTGATGAGGTAACAGTCATTCAAATATTCAATATGTAAGTCTGAAGTTATGTGTAGATATTGAATTGTGTGACTGAAAATGAAACACTCAATTAATCATGTCTCTAGGAGAAGAAAAGACCGGCGTAGTAATTTGCTTTAATATGGTTCAAAGATCAGTCCAGTGGCCTTCCTTGTAAATGGGTCAGTCAAGTTCACTGAACTATGAAAGTTCAAAGCTATAAATAGATGCATGGAATCAAAGTATTCAAGGTATTCAAATGGATAACCAAAGTACCTAATCAAAGTACTCTACGAATCAAAGCATTCAAGGTATTTAATGGATAATCAAAGTACCTAATCAAAGTACTCTACAAATGAAAGTATTCAAGGTGTTCAAATGGATAATCAAAGTACCTTATCAAAGTACTCAACTTCTGGACAGGCCTACATTATTAACATATTTGCTTTCCAACAGTACTTTCAGTACATGTACTTTGATTTTACCTTGTTTACACTCTAGAATCTACAATTATCGAACAATCTCGACAAAACTCGGACACAATGTTGGAGACCATAAGATCATAATTGAGCTTGATTTTTGGTCTGATTGAAGTAGAAAGACGAGAGTTATATGTCCTTGAATTTTACAAAATTGGCGTTTTCTGCTGTTTTCGACATTGTTTACACTCTAGAATCTATAATTATTGATCAATCTTGGACAGATTGTTGGGGACCATAAGATTTCAGATGAGTTCCATTTTCAATCTGATCTGTTCAGAAAGACGAAAGTTATGTGCCCTTGCATTTGACAAAATTGCCGTTTTTGACTGTTTTCGACCTTGTTTACACTCTAGAATGTACAATAATTGATCAACCAAGACAAAACTTTGACACTATGCTGCTGATTATAAGACCTTGCATGAGTTTGAATTTTACTCCAATCAAATGAGAAAGTGGTCAGTCATGCATGTGCCCTTGAATCTGACAAAATTGCTGTTTCGACTCTAACAACCACAAATAATGAAGAATAAAGACGAAATTTGGATTATGATGTTACTAACGATTAGATTTTGGATTAATGAACTTTAGAATAATCAGAATAGAGTTTGCTCAGTTATCTGCCTTTCCAATTTTACTCTAACAACCTCAAATAGTGACTAGTCAAGACAAAACTTGACACAATGTTATTGACCATAAGTTTGTTTTCAGTCTTTAAGTCTTAAATATCAATTGAACTGAACAAAACCGTGGCTCATATCATTTTGGTTCAAGTGAGCGATATAGGACCATCATGGTCCTCTCGTTTGTAATCTGTAGAACACTAGTCCCAATAATGTTTCCTAAACATCAGAAAGATCGATATCAATCATTCCGTGTAAGTATCACTGGTGGTGAACTCGGCCAAAGAGAGGGACATTTTTTCCGCGAACAATGTATTCCGTCGGTGTTGTTAGAAAATATCATAACTACGGCTTAGCTAAAGCCGTAGTTATGAGATTTTATAACAACACAGACGGTTTGTCAATACATAACGGTGAACCCTGTCTATCTTTAGACCAAATGCATTGCAATTAGAGTTAAGAAAATTAAACTCGAATTTAAACGCAAAATGTATATATAGTCTATCGGTTAAAACTGTAGACTTGTATACAAATACTAAAAAACAAATACATAGTTTTAACATTTACCAAACCATTTATCGTGAGGTACAAGAGAGAATTAATGTCCTAACTCGTTTATTCTCAAAAGAGAAAGTGTTTGTGTTGGGACATTTATCAACAATAACAGGTAAAGTGTTTGTATACAACTCTACTTTTATAGCCGATGAGTTATACCTTGTTGTAGCGAAAAACGGCCTCGCTTTGGTCGAGTTCACCACCAGATCTAGATCTATCTGAATTGGCAAGAATGCGGGCATAGATAAGGGCACAGAACATTGATCTAGATCTATGTCATTTTTTTGGGCGAAAGATCTAAAAGTATTTAAGAAAGATGAAAAAAACTAAGATTGATTCAATGAAAAAAATGTAGCTCTAGGAAAATGTAAAATAAGGATCATCAATCTATTCATGCATGGCTATTACATATGCTCAATATTTTGTATTTTAGTGAAAATGTTCTTTTTCCTCTTATGTTTTATTCGAAGGATTCGGTATAATATAACAAATAACACATGGCATTTTGGTCTATCAGGCCTCAGATGTGATATGGACCTAAGCGAACATCTTTTGCCCGACAGACCAGTGTAAACATGCATATCGCCCGCAACACACCCTATTACCGGCTATCACTCGGGCCGTGGCAAACCTCGGACAGTATCATCGATAAATGGCGGGTGTACTGGATAGGTCATACTTTTTCCATTCTTCTTTTGTGTTAAAACGCTTCTCAGCTATATTTTGTAGTGTATTAGGCTGGCCATATATTTGAGTACCTACATGTCAAATATTATCCCAAATATTCCTCAAACAACAAAATTATTCAACAACATAGTGGTAACTTCACATATTTTTATGTAAAATCAAACTTTCAGTCAATATAATGAGGAAATGATAAGGTGATCGTTAGAATTAATTTAACAATTAGAAAAGTCAATCAATTTTCTTACACTATGTAAATTGAGAAAACTGTTTGAATTGAATTAAGTTCAGACTGACCGATTTAAATTGAACACTGATGCCGATTTGGCTATCACGAACAGCATATTGAAGCCGTATGTTCTGTTCGTGATAGTATGAATTTGTACCTCACCAAACTTTGTTTGACTATAACGATATAACGGAATAGTTGATCGTCTTCGCAAACGAGTAGTTGTTAGGTAATATACTAGATTTCCATTTTGTAATAAAATTTCTAACATTCACTTTAAATAGTGTTTTTTCTAAAATTTGCATGGAAAGGTGGATTTTACATAAAAATATGTGAAGTTACGTCTTTATTGTTGAATAATTTTGTTGATTCAGAAATCTTTGGGCTAATATTTGACATGTAGGTACTCAAATATATGGTCAGCCTAGTACACTACAAAATATTGCTGAGAAGCTTAATAACATGAAACAAAAATGGGAAAAGTATGACCTACCCAGTGCATCCGCCATTTATCGATGATACTGCACGAGGTTTGCAACGGCCTGAGTGATAGCACGTAATAGGGTGTGCGCAAGGCCATGTGTTATTTGCTAATTATCATACAGCCATACAAAATCTGACTGTCCCAGTTATTCTGATACCTGATAAATCTAGCACGGTCCATTTTTTAAAAGTCACGTCTTACGAAAAAAAATGAGTATGCTAAATTTACTTTTATCAGTGCATTTACATTAAATTTACATAAAAATAAATCAATATGTTGAATAAAGTATTAAAGACTTCGCATCAATAGATGTATAACTTTCAAACATTTAAAGAATCCTTTCCCAAACAAATACTGGTTTTGAATGGCTTAATATATATGATATGGGAAAACATTGAGACAAAAGAAGGAATTGTTGATAATCAGCATTTTCACCTTTTGCCTCAATATTTTCAAATTTTATCGTTTGGGATAGTGTCCACTAAATGTAGCTGCGATATCGTAGCCAAACTTGATCATGGGTATTGGTTTGTGGCTACGAGGCCACCCTATTTCTTCTTTGGAGCAAAGACAAAAAGGGGAAAACTCATTTTCTTGCATAAATTTTTGAATACCAACATACCTTATCAGAAGTAAATCCCATAAAACATATTCCAATTCACAAATTCGGTTGAATATGATCAACCAGAATTGTTTTCATTTTTTCTTCCAACGGAAAATTCAAGTCTCAGTAGAATAAAATGGAGGGGTACTCTTCTTCAAAATTGAATTGAAGTTGATTTGAAAGTGATTTCAACATAAAACTATGCTAGATTGACAGAAAATTACTTTTAAAATAGTTAACCTGTTGTCAGGTAACAATAGCATTACTACATTTCATAACTTTTTGAAGTTTGACTATGCTAAACTTGCTGGAATGAATCATTCCAGCACCTGCTCCATTGCAATAAATAGGAAGGAATTGTAAACGAAACCCAGATCAAAATTCAAAAAGGTTTCGGTTACACTATTGTAACTAACTAAATCCTTTCCCAAATCGCGCAAATTTTAGGCTTTATAAATTTGAAAGCAGTTGCAAACGACCAAATACTTTATGACAACTTTAGAAAGCATTAATGTTATAGCATAGAAATTGTTTAGATAATAGGACACATTAAAGGGACTCATGCTATGTTGTTGGAGGGAAAGAATATTTTCAAGAAATATCGTATGAAACGGTCAACCTGCATAGCTAGTTTAATTCTATCCAAAGAAATTTCAAATGAAGTTCCTTTAGTCCTTCTATATCAAATCTTTATATAATTAACTGACACGCCACTTATATTCATAATAACATTTATGGGAAACATGACCTTTAAAGATTCTTAAAAATCTGGTACCAGTGCTAAAATTCCTTTCTTTGTGAACAAAATTAATGCAAGGCACCACACAATAATGCAAACTCTGAATGTCCCAACATTGTCCTTATCCCTGAAAAACCTAGCATGTGCCCCTTTAATAGGTTTGGTGATACTATGATGTTATGCATCAGGATACCATTTGTTGGGACACACTCGAATTTTACGAAACTTTCTACTGCGACGGAAGTACCTAACAGAGGATTCATTTTATTTCTTACACAAGTACCTCCATAATATCCAATCTGAGCCTCCAGCTACTCTATAACTTACATGTTTGACACCCATCGGTGGGAGGCAAGATGACTGTGACCCGTCACGCTGAAGGGGACCTTATAGGAAGTGTGAAAATATCGACCCTAGTCTGTCTACGCAGTCCGCGCAGCCAGACTAGGGCCGACACTTTCCACTTTTATGTAATTTTCTAAATCCGGTATGTTTTCACTATCTTACTACATGTATATGTTGATTTTTCGTATACGTGATCTGGCCCCGGTTTCTCGAAAAAACTTAAGTAAATTCTCATGAGAACATGCTCAACTTCAAAGGGATAATCTCCAACGTTGAAGGGCATTCGATTGAAGTTCACGTGAATTCCGTGCGATTTGAGCACGGTGCTCAGATTTGAGCATGAGAACGTACTAAAGTTTTTTTCGAGAAACAGGGGCCTGGTTGACCCGTGCTGATTCTGATAAGTTTGTCAAAATTTGGATTTTTGGAGTTCGGATAATGTCCCTTTTAGCGTGACGGGTCGCAACTTTATCTACCCAGACGGGTCTACAAATGCATACATAATTTCTTGAGTTTCCATTTTACCCGAAATATATTTCATTTCTCGTATGTTCTTGGTTTAACAAATGATTTATAATATCAGGCTTTTCGGAGAAATGGTTAACCCTTCTCAAAACAGGACCTTGCTTTGACGCCTCCGAAATGATATATAAATTCAAGTTAGCTACTGGAGAGTCAGTTTGTACATGCAAAAGGGGTAATGAATAGTTTCATGTGAACACGTGGTAATGAACAGCTTCGTGCTGGCCTACAAAGAAATGCCTCAGATTTACGTTGTTTGATAGAATAGACGCGCAGTCAAAATTCAACATGACATATTACGGATAGAAAGGTAAAATATACAGATTCATATGTAAAACCAGATTAGTAATGACCTTTCTTTACTCAATGAGCGTCTGCTAAAGCATTTATCGTTTACAAAACATTGGGCAATCTCCTTCGCAGGTATCTCCTCTGAATTGGGATTGGGGAGATCTCTGCCGGCACAGCTTGAGTTACCAAGATTTCAGGTAATTGATTTTTTTTTTTAAATTTGATTTTTATTTAAAAAAGTAAACATGCTTTTAGTGATGTTTTAGGAATATGAGGTGTCAGATATGAATCCAAATAAAAAATATAATTGGATTTACAAAATGATTTCAGAAATATAAATACATTTCCGTCATCTTTACGATATCACGTGACATTCACCATGGTCACGTGATTTATATGCCTGCAGTGATAATGTAAGGCATTGTCGCTGTGTGGAGTTTGAACATTGGTATGGTATAAATTTTCGCAGGAATCGTTGTCGTCTTTAAAAAAAATTCCCGGTAAAATACACCAACGTATTATGGCGTATTATTATTACGTATATGGCGAGTACCTTATTACACATACGATTTGGGTTGAGAACTTGCATAATACCAAGGTCGTCTCAAACTGATCAGGCTGGTGTATTGATGGTGGGACAGATGGGTTTCTCAAACTTTTCAATTTTATCAATGCTATTACTTTTTTCACTTCGTAAATTATCTTAAAGTGACATTTCATTCCAATTTCAATTTTTTAAAGTATGTCTTGATGCCAAGATTGGTTATTCTAATGAGCATAAATACTATTAGTTTTTTTAAGTTGTTGCCAATAAGCGAGAACACGCATTTAAAGTTGAGACATAATCGATAAATTGCATATAAATCCAAACTGTTGTCCACAACAATTTGTTCAATTTTAACACAAAAATATAGATTTCTCGTAAACGGCGCAATATTTTGGCTTGAAATTTTCAGAATTTTCATAAGGAAATATGCTCTTTTAGATAAAAAAAGTGAAATTCATGACAAAAAATTCTGAAATGTCACTTTAAGCTGATTTGATTATCAACCAGATCAAAAGCCTACATTCTTGCAAACCAATTCGGCGTCGAACTTGATACTTGCATCACCAATTAGACTTGTATTTATTGACATTATTAGCCAATATACGTTGTGAAACTAACATTCGTGGAAATACACATCTCTTGGTGTGAGCTTTTGCTTTGTATCGGCGATGTTTGTTTCTGGTTTGAGCCTTTGTTTGCTGAAATTGGTGGCAGCGTTGCGAGACTGGAGCTGCCTTATTCGTGATTTTCGAGGCATTGTAACGTTCGTGGAGCATTATATTTGAATATGCAAATGATGTTGACCAAAATGTTTGGGCAAAAGGGTTGGCATATTTTATGTCCAAGATAGAAATTATTAAAAAGTAATATGTAAAATTATATTGTAAAAGAAAATAAGTGTCTGTAAAGCAAATGGAAAATGTGAATTAGCATGTATGCAAGCCATCTTATTCTCTAATATTTTTAGCGTTTTTTTTTTCTTTTCTTCCTTTTTTTTGGCTTTTTTCAATCAAACCTTTTATTTTGGTATGGGACTTGGCATGTTTTATGTCCAAGATAAAAAAATATTTAAAGTGACATTTCACATTTATTTCATTTTTTAAAAGCTTTTAAAATTCAAACTTGATCCATTCTAAAATTTTGCCATCTGGTAATGGATTAATACGATTAAAAGAACAAAAGTTCCATAGATATTTCATCATAGAAATATAGAAAAGAAAAACCGAAACAGTGTGCCTGTTTTCAGCAATATTTATCTTTTGTCTACTAAGTTCCAACTTAAATTGACATTTCACAATTATTTTTACATAAATTTTACTTTTATTCTATCTGAAAGAGCATCTTTTGTTATAAAAATTCTGAAAATTTCAAGTCAAAATATTGAACCGTTTACGAGAAATATATATTTCTGTGCTAAAATTCAACAAATTGTTGTGGACAACAGTTCAGATTTATATAGAATTTGTCATTTCTGTCTCAACTTTAAAAGCGTATTTTTCGCTTATAAATAACAACTTAAAAAACCGATATCATTTCTATGCATTAGAATAAACTATTTATGCATCAAGACGTACTTTTAAAAAATGAAATAAATGTGAAATGTCACTTTAAAGTTACAGACTAAAAAAGAAGCAACACGCTGTTTTTTGCGAAACTATAGGCTACAAAATCGGAAACATCGAACTTTCGATATCTCGATGTATAATGCCCACTTTAGATCCCGAGATATCGAAATGAACCGGGATCTGGAAAAACGTCCCTAGCATTCTAGACAACCATGTTTTCCAATCAGCATATACCTAAGAGCAGTCTGATCAGGACCAATGCTGCTCTCTTATCGTTGCTATTAGTCATGAGGAAACTATTTGAGGACAGCATGGATCCTGATCAGACTGCGCGTATGCACAGGCTGGTCTGGATCCAGGTTGTTCTCAAATGCTGGTCAGGACAAATGCTGCTCTCTTATCGTTGCTATTAGTCATGAAGAAGCTATTTGAGGACAGCATGAATCCTGATCAGACTGCGCGTATGCACAGGCTGGTCTGGATCCAGGTTGTTCTCAAATGCTGATCAGGACCAATGCTACTCTCTTATCGTTGCTATTAGTCATGAAGAAGCTCCTGATCAGACTGCGCGTATGCACAGGCTGGTCTGGATCCAGGTTGTTCTCAAATTCTGGTCAGGACCAATGCTGCTCTCTTATCGTTGCTATTAGTCACGAGGAAGCTATTTGAGGACAGCATGGATCCTGATCAGACTGGATCCAGGTTGTTCTCAAATGCCATAAAGGACGTTTTTCCAGATCCTGGCTAAAATAAATTCATAATCAGACGACAGAAAATTAGACTGGTCCAAAATCAAACATGCTGCAGACAACGAATAAAAAATATTACACATGAATGAATGCTTACATTTTCTGGTCTTTTTGGGTAGAAAACATTTTGGGCAACGAAGAAATTAGAAACGAAAAAATTGCTTGTGACTGGCAATTTCTTCATTTTCAACAATGTTTCCCAAAACATTTCTCTCGAGAGGCGTCACAAAGCGCCAATGTAATGGCTTTAAAAAGTACAAAACAAAAACTAAGGAAATCAACACAAACCAAATAAAGTTCAAGACATAATTCATTAAGTTAATTCTTTCCCATTTTTAACAAGACCTTATTTTAAAAAAGAAAAACGTCAGGGAAAATACAGACAAGAGAAGGAAAAGCTGAAATATGTAAACAGCGTAACTTTCCTTTTTTCTCAACATCTTCTTCGTTTTATCTTACACAAAATCTATCTTAATCAACATCTGTTTTCTTGTCTGCAGCAGCATTCAATTTCGAAAAGTCCAACTATTTGCCCTTTGTAAAAGGTTAGAGATAAAAAAAAACCTTACCTCCGACCATCCATCGACTCACTTCTTTTCTCACTATGTTTCGTCCAGCATCCAAATTGTTAACACCAATCTTGTTTGCGTAATAAACAAAAATCACAAACACCGGCACCGACATCAAAACGAACAATTTTCGGAAAGGTTTCATTTTCACAAATTGAATTACTGAGGCAGTTTTTAGGAAGGTTTATTCAATTATGAAATGAGGACGTGCTCCATCAATATTAAAGATCTACCCGTTCCCCTATCCCTTAGCCCTTTCCAAAACAAGACATGGTTTTAACGTCCATAATTGAAGAAGGTTGGGAAAACAATGAGGCAAAAGAAGAAAGTGCTAATGGTCACAAACGAAAAACACCAAAAATTGGTAGCGTCAACATTTTAGGGAAGGTTTCATTTTCACAGATTTATTTCACAAAAAATTGGTATCGTCAACAAAATAAACATTTTTCGGAACGGTTTCATTTTCACAGGTTTATTTACTGAAGCAGGATGCATGAACATTATATAATTTTAAAGGCGCTGTTACACCAATACTAAAGATCTACCCGTTTCCCTTACCCAAAATTATATGGCATTGAGGATGCAATAAAACTATCTCCCAAAAAAGCCCTTTTTTACGTCCCTATTTCAAAAGGCTTGAAAAAAACACACATTGAGGCAAAAGAAGAAAGGAAAATCGCAAAAACTTGCAGCGTCATTTAAAAACATTTTCGGAGGTTTTCTTTTTCAAAGATTGAATTACCGAGGCAGAATGGAGGAATGTAAAAGAAATATGAATATATGTTACGTCAATTGTAAAGATTCACCAGTTTCCCTTTCCCTTAAATGTTTTTAGAGATGAAATTAACCCTTTCCCAAATAAGTCCGGACTTTGAGCCCCTACTCGAAAAGGCTTGGGAAAACATTGAAGCAAAAGATGAGCAGCATTTTCTCCCTTTCCCAAATTATTGTCAAAGTTATAATATACACTAATCCAATCTTTATCAAGATCCATTTGTTTGTCTGCATATGCTCTCAAATTGAATGACCCTGAATTCTTGCTGTTTGGGTAGGTTTAAACGAATATATACATATATATGTATACTTGATAATTGATCTGGGATTTGGAAAAGTGGACCGCGTTATTTCTTTTTAGACTAGCATTGGTCTAGACCAGCCTGCGCTCAAGCGCAGTCTGATCAAGATCCATGCTGTTCTCTTTAAAGCAGCTTCATAACATTCGGACACCGTATGTCATCGGTGTAGATCCTGATCGGATTGCAGTGAAACAACAGTCGATTTTGATCCATGTTGGTCTTAAATAAGGGCCGTAAATATTAAGGGGGAATGCTCCAGTTTTTCGGAACATTCGGTCATTACTGTAGTAAATTAAACGTTTCGTACCAATATGTTTCAGTACCATATTTTCAATAATATAACATATCATTACAATTTACCATTTTCGACGGTAAAAGTGTATTAATTGTTCGAAACTGATTTCCTCAAGATGGAAATCGATTAGAGCAAGACAGTCGTAAGTGTGTATGCAGTTACCACTGTTTTGCGTCATTTTATTCATGTGTAGCTGATGAAAATTGCTGTAATTTATTAATAAGTGCGCTGACCTATACATTTTCTTTTTGAATTATTGCCAGGACATGTTGCTTAATACAATGAGGGATTTTTATCAAATTCTATTATGTAGAACTTGAAACATTTCCAAAAATATGCAAATTTTGACATTAAATACTCCAGCTTCGTTGATCTAACCGAACACGTTAGTATGCTGTTTTACACATTTACGCATAAGTAATAGCACGTATTTTGGGTTTTCTGTTCTTATTAAATGTAAGACGTTACTTTAAATCCGTTTTCGGGACTAAACAATGAATATACAGCATTTTATTAGCATTTTAGTGACCTTGGACAGGTGCAAGAAATCGTGCATTTTTTCGCTGTAGGGGTATGTGATACGAATGCCCATAAAATTCAAACAAGGTCGCTGACCATCCATTTTTATTTTATTTTTCAATTGGTAATAACATGTAATTTCAACATACAAAATATAAATAAATTCTATTTTTGGGAAAAAATTAGGAAACTGGAGCATTCCCCCTTAACCCTTTCCCAAACAAGACCTGGTTTTGACGTCCCTAATAGAACAGACTTGGGAAAACATTGAAACAAAAGAAGAAACTGCTGATAACCAGCAGTTTCTCCTTTTGTCTCAATATTTTCTATGCAATATTTTACACAAATTCTATCTTGAATAACTTCTATTTTGTCATTTGTGACAGTTTTTGAAGTGGATTACCCTAAAATTGTTTTGTTTGGGAAAGGGTTAATAAGGGCCATTATCTGACCAGATATCGCCTAAAATACACGAATATACATTAACCCAATACCACACAGTGACTCTTTTTGAATCCTCAACAGAACACGGATTTATAAAACATAGTGGAAAATGAAGAAATTACTCGTGACAAGCAACTTCTTCATTTTCTACAATGTTTTCTACCACGACAATAAAAAAACCTTTCACTTCAAAATTTCGTCTGCAACATCTTTGTTTGGACCAGTCTAAAATTTGCCGTCTGGTAATGGGTTAATTGTATTATATTAATATTAATGGGCACAATTTTAATTGAAAATGTATTTCCCTATTAATAGTGGTTCGTGAAAAACTTAATAAACTCAATAAATATATCGGAAGAAAAGGCCAGTTTGAACGGTCATCAATAATTTTCGTTAAATCATGTGTTCTTTAAAAGACCCAACATATCCAGAATAAACCCAAAAAGTATTAGATCTACACATCTGTTTCAACCAATATTCAAATCGGTCACGTATCAATACATGTAGATATATGGAATAAATACTGCATTTCGCTGCTTTTCTTCGAAAACCACGTATCTGCAGCTTAAACCAAGCTGCAGATACGAGGTTTTCTTAGAAAAGCGACGATTTATGGCTGTTGTTGTTGTTGTTGTTATTGTTGTTGTGCCATGTAATTAAAAATCCCTCGAAACGTGACAAGAAAAAATATGATTCATCTCGCAAACAGATTCCTATTGGGTAGCTTGAAAAGTGATGAGCATAGCCAATCTGCATGGGCTGCACAGACCTGCGAAGGTCAAAGCTATTTGAACAAGGATGTGGAAAAAGGCACCTTATAGCATTTGAGTATGGCGCGCGAATAGGGTCTAAAGTCAATATAGCGCTAGACCTATAATTAAAATAGGGGTAGACCGATAATTATTTTTGACCCTTCTGCTCGAAATCTCATTAGCCAATCAAATGGCTCGTTACATCCTCAACACACCGGGAATATCAACGACCGTATAGTACAAGCTCTGGGATTGGCTATCGAAAAAATAGGGGTCTACCGATAAAAATAGCGGTCTACCGGTAATTTTATCGCTAGACCGTTAATTCAAATAGCGGTCTACCCTTATTTTATGGGTAGACCGATATTTTTTATTGGTAGACCGCTAAAAATATAAAGCTAGACCGCTATTTTAGCGGTCTACCCCTATTTAAATTATAGGTCTAGCGCTATATTGACTTTAGACCCCTTTTCGCGCGCCATATTTGAGACAGCCGAGCCTCACGATAAGACTGCCTAAAAGTAGTCTGACCGAGGTCTTACAGTTGCTTCAGGCCATGAAGAGACTATTGGAGCTGTTGGGCTCCAAAGCCTTAACCCTTTCCCAAATGTCAAAATTTCAGGGTGATCCAGTATAAAAACTGCGAAAACTGACAAAATGGAAGTTATTTAAGATAGCATTTGTGTAAAATATGGCATAGAAAATATTGAGACAAAAGGAGAAACTGCTGGTTATCAGCAGTTTCTTCTTTTGTTTCAATGTTTTCCCAAGCCTTTTCTTTTAGGAACGTCAAAACAGGTCTTGTTTGGGAAAGGGTTAAAGGACCCTTTTCCAGATCATATTAATTTGTTTTAATAACACGTGCATTTCTGAACAGCAATATCTGGTTGATCGCAACTCGATTCGATACTGTTCGTAAATTACAAACTTCCACCAGACATCGCCCAATCTTTGCTGGGCAAACGATTTCCCTCTTTTAACTGTTTTTGAATTAAACACAGTTATTGACGACCAAATATTTTTTTTCAAAAATGAATTAGCCTGATGTGTAGCAAAAGCTATACAAAATCGGATATGTCTAACTCCGAATATGTCGAGGTATTTTGAAAAGCCCTTTGAATTTACTTCGACACAATGAGTGTTGTATTCATTTATGACAATGAGTTTAATATCCATTTTTATATACTTCCAAAAATCATGTTCGTTGTCATGATTGTTATGGGAAAGTGATGGAATTTTCAAAAAATAAATACAAATGCTTAAAAGATATCAAGGACTTAGCAAATTCCCCAACCATACCTTGTTTGGGAAAGCATTAATATAAATATGACCTGACACACTAAAAGGGAACTTATTTGAAGAACAAAATTATGTTAAACGGACCAAGCCCAGACCAGGTCAATCAATTGTCGTATTTACAGAATGAAAATACTGTAAGATAGAGAATACATTCAAGATTTACAAAATACCCAAGATTTAAAAAATTCCCGACTGACCAAAGTAGGTACTTTTCACACTTCCCATAAGGTCTATATATAAACATAACATGTCACAAATATAGATCTAACCCTGATAACTAGACCGAGCTATTCTTTTTCTTCAAAGTGTACTTTAATCTATTGAAAAGCAAAAAGCGAAAAAACACCAGGCGTCTGCGTGAATAATAAGCGAAGGCTTAAAACATGTTTTCAAACTTCTTTTCATGATTTATGTTAATCTTTGAAAAAACTATATCAAAAGCTTTTTTGACAGTTATGTGCAACAAGCACGTTTCTATAGACATTTATAAGTAGGCGAATCGTGTTAATAGAAATCATATTAGGAACAGTTCAGAACAGAACTGAACAGTTTATTTACAAAATGACATGAACAAAATTGTTTATCGTCATTACAAAGCATATCATACTATAATTTGAGCAACGTTTGTCCGTTTGTCTGTTTGTTCCCCTACTCCTCCCAGGTCCTTGGGCCGATCTTCACCAAACTTGGAGGGAAGGTGGAGGGCGGCCCCGGGTATTAGCTTGAGGGGTTCATTTTTTGTAACGTCAAGGTCATCGAGGTCAAAGGTCAAATTAATGTTTTTACGGGTTACGGGTATCGTTTTTACGGGTTACGGGACGGGATTGCTTACGGGTTACGGGACGGGATTAGGTGGAGGGCAGCCCCGGATAGGTCAAGGTCATGGAAGTCAAAGGTCAACCTCGGATAGGTCAAGGTCATCGAGGTCAAAGGTCAAATTTCTAGACGGGTAAAATTGCTAGTATAAACAATTGTCCTAAGAACATGCAATATTACAGTTGGCGCCACATCGTATGGCACATGTTTACATTTTGTTCAAATGTAATTGAACATTGAACAAAATATAAACACGTGCCATACTATGTGGCGCCAACTGTAGGTAACTATTTCTCACAGCAACGAAATATATTACAGTGGGACAAAAGTGGGTGACCGCTACATTGTATTTACATGCATTTACTACGTAAACGACGGTCACTTCCGTTTGTTTTCCTATATAAAACCTCGTAACCAACGCTTGATTCACGCTGTAATTTATTTTCTTAATCGCTACATGTATAAGAAATCAATAAAAAAGAAAATTTTCACATAATTCAATAAATCTTTTTTATATAGAACTTTCTTTTTTTTTATTTTGTAATGCCCTTTAAAAATAGACGTTATTTTAGCAGCGTGTCGCTACTTATCTTTTTATATATTATAATGTTTGACATATTTGTGACCCGTCGCGCTAAAAGGGACCTTATCGGGTGTGTGAAAAATATCGACCCTAGTCAGTCTGCGCAGTCCGCCCAGCCAGACTAGGGCCGACACTTTTCACTTTTATGTAATTTTCTAAATCGGGAATGATTTCCCTATCTAACTATATGTTCATTTCTCGCATACGGGATCTGGTTTACCTGTGCTGAGTCTGACAAGTTTGTCAAAATTTGGATTTTTAGAGTTCGGATAAGGTCCCTTTTAGCGCGACGGGTCACATTTTTATTTGTGACATAATTACGGTCAAATGTACAAACTTACATTTATGACATCTTCAGCGTAAAAATACACATTTTCGCGTTTATAATGTCATTGGTTCGTGTTTAATTGCGATTTTCGCAATTTTGAATTTGGCAATTTCTGTTATGCGTGACGGCGTCATTTTCTTCATTTTCATGATTACGGTCTACTTGAAATAATATTTTTCTATCTGTTCATATAAGTTTATAGATCTAATTACATCTACAAAATTAATCATCTCTTAAATACCTTTAATTTGATACCAAATTATTTTGTATTTCTGACCTAAAGTTCACAAGTATCATGTTTCAAATACGAACGCCGTGTTAAGATTGTCTTGGTCCGCAACTACTGACAATAGGTCATAAACAGTGTCGGAACGTTCCACAGCCGACTGTTTACGACGTCGCCCGAATAATTCTGATGTCTCGTGAATCCCCTTATTAAGAGACTTCCGTAACCCTTCCCCAAACGACAAACTTTTCGGGTGGTCAGATCTAAAAGCTGTTGCAGTCGTGTAAATGGCAGTTGATAGAGATAAAATTTGCGTAAAATATAGCATGGAAATTACTGAGGCAAATGGAGAAATTGCTGATGATCAGCAATTTCTCCTTTTACCACAATATTTTCCAATACTAATCTAAATTCTCCAAGGACGTCAAAACAAGGTCTTGTTTGGGAAAGGGTTATGGTAACTTTTCCCATGCGACAATTTTTTGTTGTTCAAATAGAAAGCCGATGTGCAAACGACGAAATAAATCACACAGAACATCGATCTAGAATATATTATTTAGAATATATATCATAGATATAGGCTATTCATAGTAGATCTATCGAAAACATTAAAAAGGCATAGATCTACATGTATGTCGACTTCTACCATTTTCCTAATTTTACTATAGGGTCAGTTCGGGTAAATACGGACAGGCGGGTAATACGGACATCTCACTTTGACCGTCTCTATCAGGATTTTCTACCGTAGAGTCATAAAAACGGACCGATTCTTTTTAAATTTTAACTATTCTATAACTCTTTAGTTTGTAAAGCAATCGTTATTGATTATTTGAAACGGCGTAATTTTTCGTTTATTCGGAGCATCCCCTGCTTTCCTAAATTTTCTGACGTGACTTGAAACTGCGGGAGCATTCAAAACATCAAAAATCATTACATGAATAAAGGTAGTTTTACTGACTTCTTTGATGCTGATTTTGTTTTAAACAAATCATAAATCATTCAGATTTGACCCTATACAATCGTTTACCCCGAGAAAATGGTGAATTTTGAAAAACAAGCCAAAATATGAACTGTCCGTATTTTACCACCTATTTTGCTAGGGTAGGGAAAATACGGACTCCATTTTTGCAATGGCCTTTCGTACGGGCGGAGCAGGTATTTTGTGAACGCGACGGTAGTTGTGGGTGAAGCAAAAAGACCCGGTCTTACGGGACGAGGAAGTGAGGAAAGCTGCTTAATGAATCACCGACGTGTCAAAAACGTCCGTATTTACCCAAAAAATTATGTTTCTAACAACAATAATGTGTCCGTATTATCCCTATCTGTTTTATATATTTTTGTATAGTGTCCGTATTTTCTCAACCTATGTCCGCACTTTCCCTACCTCGTCCGTATTTACCCGATTTTACATCATGCACATTTTTGCCGTTTTTTATAAGTTTCCGTCAATATAGCGTCTTTCCACGATCACCAGCGTCAAGACAAGATATTGACCGACCCAAAAAACTGGTACCCGGTCTTGTGGGACCAGCAGGTAAAGCACACGGCCTAGTGAAACGCCGAAGTGTAAATAGCGTCCGTATTTACCCGCATCGACCCTATAGATCTAGTAAAATTAGAAAAATGGTAGAAGTCGACATAGATCTAAGCCTTTTTCTCATTTTCGTTCAATACAATGGTATCTGAAACATTCTTTTGGGCGTTCGTTGAAATAATGCTCGCGGGACACCACCACCGTCACCACATTCACCTCAACAACAACAACAGCGATTTACCGGAAAAGAAAATTATGACGTCATAATACCGAACTTATGACGTAATTATTTAAATTATGACGTCACACGTAGCGTTTGCACTCGGAATCATGTCCATGCGGTCAGCAGTAATAATTTTAACAACGTCTCTTTTTATATTCCGTTGCGTTCATAACGTTCCATTTTTCAAACAGGCGAATAATGACGAAATAGACTCTGATTTACCACTGTCTGAGGAAGGTAAAAATCTCGTGAAAGATGCTCAACGGAGAATCCCGAAGACAATTTTCAAGTCGGAATTCCAGCAACTGAATTTGCAGTGCAACAACAAAGCATCGAAGTACCTGACTACAGAATTCTCGCACTCGGAAGTCAGATGGAAGCTGAACGGAGAAAATTTTGTGATGGAGCCTTCCCGGATGACTTATAAACTGAATTCTATTTACATTCAGAGCCTTAATACGAAGGATTCCGGGATATTTACGTGTCAAATTGACGTAAGTAAGACTAGACATTACGTTGTTAGCGTTTACGTTATCATCGTTGGACTGGTGCACGTTCATGTATTGCCCGGAGATTCTGTGAAGCTAGATTGCAACAGTAAAGAGATAGGACGTCTACACCATTCTGCTACGAGGCTTTGGCAGCGAGACACAGGTGACGTCGTTGGATCACGTGACGCTGACGGACCACGTGACAAGGCAATTAATCCTTATCTTATAATCTCTGATGTTGGCGTGTCGGAAGAAGGCAACTGGACATGTACGGTTTCTGACGAGACTCTTGGTGAAACATGGGTTACGGCGAGATATCGGTAAGTGTAGACTATTATATATGTCTATTAATAATCAGTGTTATAAATAGCAAAACTTCGTAACTCCAGCTTAATTTAAGCTGGAGTTACGAGGTTATGCGATAACACCGAGTAAATGCAGGAATTATTTTGGGGCCAGGTTTTGGGGTTTTTTTTGTAAGTTTTTGGGATTCCTTTATTTTTATTTTTTTCAAACGCATCATGACGTGTATATATGCAAGTTTTTGTTTCCGTATACAAATTAAAAGAGCACTGCAACATTTTTATTTATCATCTTGAAAAGGGTTGGAATAATGGAATCCTATATACACAATGAACATTAAAGTATGATTATTATTCAAATTTGAATTGAAAGTTATTAAAGTTCACCCAAATCTCAAAAATAGGCCCTACATAGAACTATTAGCAAGAAATTAGACTAAGAACGCAGGCCAGTCTAAAAATAAACTTCGACCGCCTGTGGGTGTTGTGTATTGGCCATATATGATCTTAAAATGCATAATTCTTATTCATCATATTTGCTGAACTGACTTGATTTTAATTGTACAGTTTGATTAGAAATATTACTTTATTTCAACACTCAACAGTTGTAATCGAAGGTTGTCATTCTAGTGACGTCACTGTTCTGCTTGCACCACCTTTTCATCGGGAACAAGCAGAACTTGTTCCGAACACTGTTCTGTGTTATTCCATTGAGTACCGGACTGTTCGGCACACTCGGAACAGCGAATGGAACGCGCCCTAAATTTTGCATTTTTTTACCCGTGACATCGTCTTAACATAATTATCTCAACAAAACAGTGTGTTAAATGAATTTTTGGAATAGCCAACCTTGGCATCAAAACAAATATTTGAAAATGAAATCATGGGAATGAAATGTCGCTTTAAGATAGAAAAGCGAATTCATATTTTACTTTAAAAGAGGCAGAAAGTAAATGGGTGGCATTTTGACCAACTAGTAGAAAATCTCATCAATAGATATTAAACTATACAGATGAGATATTTTCACGCAGTCATTAGCGTCTTCAAATGATCAAACGATTATATTGGACATGCCCGATCATTTTTTTCTAACGTGTATCCTGACTTTTTTTCTTTTATGTAACACGTCACGCTAAAATGGACCTTTAATTCTGGGGAGTATGAAATATATAGTTTTTAGTCAGTCTGCGCGATCTGTGCAGACTGACTAGAATAAAAAAAAACTTTCAATCTGAGATGATTTTCAGAATCAACATTCAGGTCTTTTCTAAAGGAAATTTGAAAATGACCTTGGCCAGTTCATTTGGGAAATTTTAGTGTGCTCTTCTAGACAATTAAGAAAAAAACGCTTTTTGTTAAAGAGTAAGAATTAAAAAAAAATATAGTGCTTTATTAATGATTTTCTATTTGAAGGTCATATAATTGAGAAAACTAGCAGTTATTTATACAGAATGGATTTTAATGAAGAAATTGTTAATAAAGTGCAAATATAAGCACTAGTTTTTCGGGAAAAAAATCTGCCACCGTTGGGAAAAAATTAGCATTTTTACAGGCTTATGTTAAAGAAGAAAGAAAAATCCCAAGATTGTTTTTTCATGCTTAATTTCCTCATGTGACATCTGGGTTTACATCTCCTGACATCTCCTGCGTCTGGTCTGTTTTTCATCTGTTAAATTTACAGACTTTGTAGAAGGTCCCTTTTAGCATGACGGTTCATATATTTAATTGGACGTCCGAAAGGACGTACAATTCTTATAATCACTTTTGGACAGGCGAAATGGGTTTTCATTACCAAAAAACCCTTTCTCAGACTCAATTGTCAGTTGACCAAAATTCAAAATAGATTTTGCGACCATACAGGAAAACTGTCGTATCTTTTCCTACTTTCTATGTGTTCTCTAACAAATACTATAAGATTCATTGGCCGATTCAATTCATGCCACGTCTTAACCAACTTTACGATCTTTTTTCGATTTAATCATTTTCTTGTAGTTTTTTGACTTTCGTAATATTTATTGTGTAAAGGGTAAGATCTTTAGAAAGCGATACATGCATACACTATGGTTATAATGTAAACAGACACCCTATATCATCAGCAGCAGCGATAGCTCAAACGGGAAAGGATTAACCTCGCAACCTTTTTTCAGTTCGAAATTTGGAACGCCGTTGGTTCAAAACCAGTTCGGATTATTTCTTCTGTAAAACGTTTGTTTTTCTTGATGTGTTTACTGAAAACACACATTTTAGAATGATTACCCAATTTAATGCACGTATTGTGTATGATAGGTTCCTTTTCTTTGATCATTGTTGTTTAAGTCTTTGACATATTTAAAGGAACGGGGTTTCCACGAGACGTACTTTCGAACCAGGGTTTTGAAATTGATTATCGGGGAGTGAGTTCATTTCGCAACTCGGGTTCGACTCGATGACAAATCGGGGTTCCATCTGAACAGCCTCAGATGAGACACTAGTGAAATCCACCTATTCAGAAAAATAGTTGCTCTTACGAGTTTTACTTTTCTCTCCAGCATCTATATCACTGATATTCAACAGTATCATGACCTATTTACATACTGATCGATGGTCATGACAACAATGATTATTACTAGTATAAGACTAAGTGACAGCGATCTGTATTTATTTCGTTTAAGCGACCCGTTTACGTGTATTGAGCTAAGAAGATGAAGCAATGGGTCTGCAACAGATGGTACCTGGATGATCGTATGAATATGTTTACAGATAGGGACATTGCTATTCTCAAATTTTCATTGATAATGATATGAACATTTAAATTGCTTATTGTACTCCACTGCCATTTTCCCGACGGCACGTTCCCAATTTCTTCTTTTTATGCACATCTGTAGATGTAAGGATGCTGCGGTAGTACTTGTATGAGGAATCCATGGTTAGGTGCTCCAATTCATCTGGTATTTTGTTTCAGGAAAAGTATGTATTGAATTTGTTTTGTAACTACAACCAGGGAAAACTGCTACCGTGTTTTTTTCTTTTTTTACTCTAAACAGGAATAAAAATCAAAGTGCTTGGAGCACTATATTTAGACGCCTCTCATTGATTGAGCGGAATTGTATGTAAATGATCGGCGTTTCATTACTTTATTTCGTTGAATTTGTGTTAAGATCTATTCTAAATCACTGCGGTCGTTTTTTCGCCAACGATGGTGGAGATAGAAGTCGAACAAGAGTGCCATGGTCACAATATACGCCGCCACTTATAAAACTTGAGACAAAAAAGAATGACATTGACAAGGATTTATAAATATTCACACAAAAACCTGTAAAAAGTTGTGTTCACAAAAAGGTTTTTATAAATATTCAGTCAAAAGCCTGGAAGGAATTGCGTTCACGAGACTGAAATATCATTAAGCCCTAGAGACTAAGATTGAAGGGGGCATAACTCAGGCAAAAATCAATGAACCATAAAATCCTTACTTCATGCACATCTACCAATTAAGGTAATAACATCCACCAAGTTTCATAAGGATCCAGTCAGAATCTTAGAAGAAGTTGTGTTGACAAGGCTGCAATTTCAATCAGCCCCAGAGACTAAGTTTTAAGGGGGCATAACTCTAGAAAAAAATCAATGAACCATAAAATCCTTCCTTCATGCAAATCTACCAATTGAGGTGATTGACCAAGTGTCATTAATATCCAGCCATAAACGTAGTGGACTTGCGTTGACAAGGCTGCAATTTCAATAAGCCCAACAGACTAAGTTTTAAGGGGGTATAACTCTGGCAAAAATCAATGAACCATAAAATTCTTCCTTCATGCACATCTACCAATTGAGGTGATAACATTGACCAAGTTTCATTAAGATCTAGCCAGAAACTTAGGAGGAGTTGTGTTGACAAGGCTGCAATTTCAATAAGCCCCAGAGACTAAGTTTTTAAGGGGCATAACTCAGGCAAAAATCAACGAACCATAAAATCCTTCCTTCATGCACATCTACCAATTGAGGTGATAACATTGACCAAGTTTCATTAAGATCCAGCTAGAAACTTAGGAGGAGTTGCGTTGACAAGGCTGCAATTTCAATAAGCCCCAGAGACTAAGTTTTTAAGGGGCATAACTCTGGCAAAAATCAACGAACCATAAAATCCTTCCTTCATGCACATCTACCAATTGAGGTGATAACATTGACCAAGTTTCAAGAAGATCCAGCCAGAAACTTAGGAGGAGTTGCGTTGACAAGAAAAGTGGACGGACGTACGGACGGACGGATGGACGGACGGACGGATGGACGGACGGATGGACGGACGGACGGACAGACGGAGAAGATGACAACAATATACGTCCGCCTCCGGCGGCGTATAAAAAAGATGATTAAAAAAAACAATGTCTGAGTAGAATTCGAAGCCAGGGCCTTCCGGATATAACATGTGTAAAGAGTACAAGGTGAGTGCTCTGCTAAGTGAGCTATCGCGGCTTTCATTTATGTAGCGCGTTGGCTTACATTTTGAATAAATTGCTTTGTAGCGTACTTTTTAAAATCAATGAAAAGTATAACTGATGACAATACTCATAGTAAACCGAAACAAGAAGACAAAAGTGCTAATCGCATGGCCTTAATTGAATTTGGTAATCAAATTAATAGTGATTATTCATAGCGACAAATCAGTTGTCTTGAAACGGCAATCAAATCAATTTGAAGCCTGAGAAGGATTTTCTGGTATTAAAGCCGATTTCGTATGTCCGAAACCGATCTTATAGAATTAAACACAGAAGAATGAATAAAATATCTTTCGTTCATGTACAATCCCGCTCAATCAATCAGAGACGTCCAATTACAGTGCTCTCAGCACTTTGATTTTTTAATGTTGTTGTTTATTCAACAGCTTTTGAAAGGTCCTGTGTATTCTTACAATAGTTGCTCCGGTTTAAGGTATACAATTTTATAATACCCGTACTGTGGTCATTTTGAGATTCATTAAACTAGCGGCATCGTTACTATCAGAACTTATTAGGGCGTGGTCGTAAAATTTCGGCGGTGGAAAGTTCAATAACGTATCACGTGACACAATAATTTCTTGAAATAAATAATTTTATCAATACGCGGCCAATTTGAATTTGGTTTCAAACAGACAAAGTGGCGAAACACCAGAAATTTGTTGGATTTCGTATATCTTTTAAATTCAGCTGATAAAAAGATATTGACGACTACGTAAACCATTAATTGGTGGTCAATAACTTTTTATCAGCTAATAGTATGGCATTCAAAAGATCAACCGCATTCAGCATATCACTGACTTATGCCCGCCTTCTCTGCCAATCTCCGAGCAGAGTTGTCGTTCGTTACTCTCACATACATCTCTGCACCGGGCTGACGCCATGTTTGACAAGAATCTTGTCAAACCGAGGAAAACGTGTATTATTACTGTTTAACTGTTTCATGTGTTACATAATAAAGTGGACAAAGAAATTATGATTCCGGGTATATTTGAAAGGCATTATAACTGATGAATTTACCCATATACAATGGAACTATTTTCTCAAGCCTCTTTACCAATCTCAATGAATTTTGTGCTAAAAATAGACTCGATTTATGGTTTTGTTTTGATAAACCGTCGGTTTTGTTATAAAATCTCGTATCTTCGGCTTGATACAAGCCCTAGTTGCGAGATTTTATAACAACACTTACGAAATACTACTGTTTGTCCAAAATTACGTCACGGTTAGCTGGATAAAATCGTTCCCTATCTAAATGAAATGTGCAGAAAAGTTACTGCGCCCTTGAATGAATGTCATCAATGTCAAATTTTTAAATCATTATCGTTGGAAAATGATATCAAATTTTAAGGAACGTGGGGTGTGATATATTTTGGACTTCGGAAAAGAAAAATTATTTGTTATTGCCATTTTGATGTGATATAAAATGACGTAATCTAGCAGATGATGACGCAATACCCTCTGAGGCAACTACAGAGGTGAATGTAATGAATGAACCGTGTGCAAGAGAGTGCTTCTCTGCTTCATTAATTATTGAAGATTTTCTGCAATGGTTGTATCCCTTGATATCCCAATCACCTCGGCAGTTATCTATCCTGAATTGGGATAATGTGTAGGCCGTTGTCGCTGTGTGGAGTTTGTTGATATCCTTCAATCGGAATGCAATGACAAAAATCAGTGATGCCATGGCAAAAATTACATATTCCTACGCTTTAACAATTCTTTTGTTTTCCAAATCGAAGCAAGTATTGAAAGAGCTGAACTGTCTTTTGCCTTTCAAATGCCGTTGTACACAAAATAGAGTTGAAAATGAAAGATGTTTTCTTTGGGATTGAGGAGGGGGGGGGGGGTAGTATATGAACAGCTTAAACGGACGTAACATTCCCGTTTCATTTTTTTAAAGTATGTCTTGATGCCAAGATTGACTATATTCTAATGCGTTTACATGTTATCAGCTTTTGTTAAAATTGTTGCTGGCAGGCTTTAACCTATTACCACACAGTGACTACCCTAACGCAAATGGATTGGGAAAATATTGTTCCCCGCAATGTTTTCTATCAAAAAAGACCAACATAATTTAAATTTCCTTATTAATTTGAAATTGTCGTCTGCAACATCTTTGAATTTGGACAAGTCCAAAATTTGTCGTTTGGTGATGGGTTAAAGTTGAGACGAAAGTGGCAAATCCCATTGCTATATACATCAATTAGTTTAATTTTAAGAAAAAAAATAGTGCTCTGAAACAGCGCAATACTTTGGTTTGAATTTTTTAGAATCTATATAAGAAAATATTGTCTTTCAGATAGATATAAAACTAAAATTTGTGAGATAATGAGAATAATATATTATGTGAAATGTCTTTTTAATGACTTCTTACATATTATATGGGTTGTTTCCGATTTCATCTGTTGTACGTAGGTCCACTATACATACTATCAGAAATGCGAAAGGCAAAAAAAAAAAAAAAAAAAAAAAAAAAAAAAAAAAAAAAAAGAAAAAAAAAAAATCGACATTTTAGAGCAAGCTTTGTAAACACTCTCTCAAACGCCAAGGCTTCTCAAATTTAAAAGCTGCTGCAGATGACAAACCTGATGCTGAAAAATATTGGGTCTATGTACACCCCCCCCCAAAAAAGGGGGAAAATGACGCAATGTTGGTTTCATATATTGTATTCTTTTGTTTCAATCTTGTTTTTTTTTCTAGTAAACCTTCTCTTATAGACGTCATCATCCAAAATTGTTGGGGGGGGGGGGAGATTTACTCGTTACCACATATTGACGCCTTTTGATTCCCGTCAAGATAAAGGCATTGGAAAACATGGTGGAAAATAAAGAAATTGCTTGTCACAAGCAATTTCTTTATTTCCCACAATGTTTTCTACCCAAAAAGATCTGACATTGATTAGTTTCATACATTTTTAGTTGTCATCTGCGTGATATTTGAATTTGGAGCAGTCCGAAGTTTTGTTGTTTGGTAATGGGTTAATTGTCAAGTCTGAAGACATTTTGCAATGATAATGATAAAAGCAGCGTGTACGTCTTTGCGGGAGAAAAAAATCTTAATTGATAGATCGGGCAAAAAAGTGACCATTAAATTATATAAGCATCTCTCAGTAATTTAGTTTAAAAATGTCACAATTTACATTTCAATGAATATATAAATTACTTCTATTCATTTCAAGCGGGTTTGTGGTTATGCTGTTTAATTTTTTGTCGACATAATTTTAGCATTTACATAACAAATTCTATGGATACATGATCGGATAAGATGTAAATAAAGCCCCTCATTCAGCCTTTATATAATCTAGGTTTTTTATCATTATGAAATTTTTTCAACCCTTTCCCACACATTGACGCTTTTGGACGCCCCACAAAATAAAGGCTTCGGAAAACATTGTGGAAAAATTTTGTTGTTGGGTAATGGGCTAATCCTCTCCTCCCCCCCCCCCCCCCCCCCCCAAAAAAAAAAAAAAAAAAAAAAAAAAAAAAAAAAAAAAACTATTTTGACATCCACGAAACTTTGACACAAAAGAAAAAACTGTCGATTATAGCCTCAATATTCTATGAGCCATATTGTGCACATTTTTTTAAATCAACATCCATTTTGTCGCCTGCAACACTTTTCAAATTTGATTGTGTTGTTTGGGACATGGTTAACATTTTCCTTACATGCAAAATGATCCATTTTCCATTTTATAAATATTGAAAACGAAAGGATCGAACGTTAGAATAAAGAATTAATGAACAACAGTGTTGCACAAAGACAAAAACTATTAAAACAAAATGAGAAAATAATCTGCTTATTAACGTTCAGTCTTTTACCTTTAATGTTTCCCATGCTCTTTCGATTAAGTTCGTCAACCCCAACAGTTCTTGTTAAGGAAAGTAAAGTTATGCTAATTGTATGAGAGCTTCACGCAGCGGCAAATAAATGTCCCTGGAGGTGCTTTTCAGTGAAATTGGACATTTCGGTATTCCACCCAGTATTATACATCGATGCTTTTCAACAAAAAACTCGTAACTGCAGCTTAAAACAAGCTGCAGTTACGAGGTTTTCGTTGAAACGCAACGACAGACCAAATACTTCTTGTATTTTTTTTGTCATCCGTGGCAACGGAGATTTGCCATGATATCCGGACTTTCAAACCCCGGATACCATTCAAGCAAATTTAACGGAAAATGGCAAAGCTCTTGACGAATTCATAATGATTCTTAACACACGAAGTTTCGTCAAAACTTAAAATTGAATTGCGACTTAACTTTGGCTTATAGAACCCCAGTTCCAAAATTAATTGAACGCCCCTCGTATAATGTACATGTATAGTGGCTATAATTAGAGTGTAGAGCGAGTTATGTCATCTTTGGCCTCTTGCTTCAGGAAGAAAATGGTGTTATTGCATGTTTGGTACAAATATCTCTAATGCCAGTGTAAGATATTTGCTACAAGCCACAAAATCGAAATAAAGTAATAAAATCTTTAAACTTTCATAAAATTTTGCCAAAATGTATTACAAAAAACCAAAATTTGAAAGGAAACAATTTTTCAGAGCTGCAAGGGGTCTTGGGCACTAGAGGGTTAAATAAAATTCATTAAATCACGCTGTTGATTTATTCACTAATAGTTTAAGGCTTTTCAAACCGCATCAATAGGTCATTGGTCATACAGAGTTTTTGTCGTATTTATATACAGCTTATAAATGACCATAATCTTTAATAGAAAGGTAATGCATGACATATATGATTAACAAACCGTACATTTAAAAGTAGCTATGACATATTAGCACTTGGAAGCATCTTTCATCCAAATTTACTGCTTCTTTTCCTTCGTTTCTTTCATTTTACTTCACAGTTAAATGTTCAAATTTATAACCCTTTCCCAAATGACGAAAATTTAGGTCGGTCCAATTTTAAAGCTGCTACTGACGGCAAGAGTTGCTGTTAAAGATAGAATTGGAGTATAATACAGCACAGAAAATACTGAGGCAAAAGGAGAGACTGCTGGTTATCAGCAGTTTCTTCTTTTGTCTCAATATTTTCCCAAGCCATATCTATTAGAGACGTCAAAACCTTGTCTTGTTTGGGAAAGGGTTAAAAACCAGTTGATAAGAAGTTAATGTCCACCAAAAGAAAAAGAAAATATGCAGGCGTTTTTTGATCTGCCTTCTCTGCTTTAAGCCAATCTCAAAAAGGTCATATGATTTTTAAATTTTCGTATAACGTGATTCCATGTCGTGCTTTTGACTTATTACCCAAGGATACGATTATCATCTTTTCCATTCACTTCGATTATTATCTTTGCCATCCACTTGTTATTTCTAGTAAGTACATTTGTGCTCAACCTGCTAAAATCATTCGAAGACTCACAGTCCAGTCACGGTGTTATCTATAGGTCTCGATAAATGACCTGGCAGAGCTATAACATGATTGTATACAAATTGTACCTGCGTAAAAAATTGGAAACGCTTTCTTTTCAATACAACTTTGCATGCGTTGGTGAAACACCTACAAAATTCAAACTTTCACACATGCAAGATTCAAACCATCACATGAAAAATTGCTGTAGATTTGAAGTTCGGTATCGCGTTATATATATGAGCCGGGACTTGGAAAAAACGTCCCTGAAGGCTTGTGAGCCCAACATAGATCCAGATCAGCCTGTGCATCCGCACAGTCTGGTCAGGATCAACCTTGTTCTCTAATAGCTTCTTCGCGACCTGTAGTAACTTAAAGAGAGTAGCATGGATGCATATTGGACTGCATTTGACAACAGGCTGATCTTCAAACTCAATTTTGAAAACAAAATTCTATAAGGGGCGTTTTTTCCAGATCCCGGCTCATATGCAAATTTCATGTAATCATGTGCCAAAATAACATTACCGGACTATACTTTTTATGTTTAATTGTTGTTTAAGGTTGATTTAAGCCACATCAAGGCCAGGAAACTTTAGAGACAAAGCCAATGGCTCTGCCGTTCAAATCCTCTGGGGCGCTTCCGGCCATGTGTGGCTCTGTCTCTGGGAGTAGGATTTTTTTGACAAAAACAGGTGAATGTTCAACTTTGGTGCTCAGTTATTTTCTTTTGGTGCTTAAAAGCGAAAAAACGGAAATTTCATGCTCCCCTAAGACCATTTATCTGTCGGTGCTACTTGTGTGGGCTCCAAAGTCGGCATGGTTTTCACAGGATAATTGTCGTCGTGAGTCGACCCTATGTGATTTTTTTCTTGTTTACATCATGTATTTATGTACATTCCAACGGTAAACAGCAAATTGCCGCAGACAAAACATGTTATATACTACGTAATCGAGGAATACTCTCGATTAGACGTCCCTTTCCCATGTCACAAAACTTTAGAAATGATTGGTAAAAATAAGATTTGAGCAATTTCTACCAGTGGCTCTGTCTCTGGCGGCTGGCTCTTCTCTGGCGGCTGGCTCTGTGTCTGCGTGCTAGGTTAAACATTTTAATACATCACAAAATTCGTGTCGAAGTAATGAACCTAATTTACTCACACTGAATTAATTAGCAATTTTTGCTAATACTTTTCTTAGACAATTCTCTTTAAGATAAATTCATCTTATTTGACATGAAATAGAAGATTCATTTCAGGTTTAATGTTTAACGATGAAAGGCTATCGACGCGACTATTTTTTGTTCAAATTTCGGAAATATAAAGTAAAAAAATGAAATCAGACGCGACTTTCCAAAATTGAATTGGAATGAATAAATTTAACAATGGGTCTTACTCTCTGATCAATGAGTGCTAAACTTATTGACCCATTACCACACAATGACTCTTCCTGACTCCCTATAAGATAACGGCTTTAGAAAACATTTTGGGAAACGAAGAAATTGCTTGTGACAAGCAATTTCTTCATTTCCCACAATGTTTTCCATCCAAAAAGATCCAAAAATAAAATTTTGTTCACTTGAAATTGTCGTCTGCAACATCTTTGAATTTGGAACAGTCCAAAATTTTGTCGTTTGGGAATGGGTTAACGTTTGCCCATTACAAGATGGCAAAATTGAAGACTTGTTCACATTCAAAGATGTTGCGGACGACAATTTCAAGTGAACTTATTTACATTTTTCGCCTTTCATGGATAAAAACATGATGGGAAATGAAGATATTGCTCGTAACATACAATTCATTCACTTTGACTGGTTCCCCCTTTTCTAAAGCCTTTTTTCTTAACCCTTTCCCAAATAAGACCTGGCTTTGACGTCCCTAATAGATGTGGCTTGGGAAAACATTTGAGACAAAAGAAGAAACTGCTGTTGACCAGCAGTTTCTCCTTTTGTCTCAATATTTTCTGTGCAATCTTATAAACAGATTCTATCTTTAACTACATCCCATTTGTCGTCTGCAGCAGCGTTTGAATTAGATCATCTTAGAAGATTGCTGTTTGGGAAAGGATTAAACTTGTAGGGCGACAGAAAGCATCACTTGCTGGGTAAAGAATGTGTAGGTTTGACTACCAACGCTTTCGAAATGTGAATTGGAAATAGAAAATGCCGATAACGAACAGAATGTTTTGGTTTTTTTTTAAAATACATATGGTTTTGCGGTCGCTCTCTGTAAAGATTTGGAATAAAAATACTTATTTCGAACTCAGTTCATACAGTTCTAGAGACCAGGCCCCGGTTTCTCGAGAAAACTTAAGTATATTCTCATGAGAACAAGTGAGAACGTGAAGTTCACGTGGATTTCGTGCGATTTGAGCACTGTGCTCAGATTTGAGCATGAGAGCGTACTTAAGTTTTTTCGAGAAACCGGGGCCAGATCCGCATGTGATTACAAATTCACGTATGTGTAAGCATCCATCAATTTTCTTTATTTAGTGTTCGACCCACTTTTTGGACCCATGAAATTTTAGTATATTTTAAAATTTCGCCCCTATATTTCGCATAAACTTCTGCCGTCTAGTTAATGTGACGCCTATACGTAGCCACGCCCCCGTCTCCAAAGAACCGCGAGCGAACACTTAGTCAGATAGAGTCTGTATGGTAGATTCTACGCGATATAAACATTCAATGGGCTGCGCCCATTTGAATGTTTATTTCGCGTAGAATCTGCTATACAGCCTCTATCTAATACGTAAAACGAAAGAGTTGCCCCTAAAGCTACAATCTGAAACAGTCTATTTGAACATTTCCAGTATTTTGGCTAACGTTTTGCGAGTGTTGGTTGGTCGTCGATCCGTAGACCAAACCTTGTCCTGAGTATAACTCGAAAGGTATCAAAGGCACAACCTTGAAACGTTATAGGTGAATAGATCTCATTATGGAGAGGTGCAGTTCGATCATATTTTTTGGAGTTATTGTTCTTTGTTGATTTTTGTACTCAATTTTTCTCCAAAGCATAACTCAAAAAGTATATATAGAGAGAGAGGGAGTAGAATAATGAAACTTCATAGGCGAAAAGATCTCATAATAGAGAGATGCAGTGCACAAGAACCGCAGGGATAAAGATTAGCAGGGGCTCAGTAGCCCATGGCCCCTAATTTTTGGGCTGGGCCCCTGAATCTCTGGAGAAATTGCCTGTACCCAAAATGTTAAATATTGAACATTAGGCAAGCTGGGCCCCTACATCAAAATTGTTAGTCTTTATCCCTGAACCGCTACTCTGACTGAGTGTCTATTACGTTTGGAGTTGTTGCCCTTTATTGATTTTCTCACTTAATTTTTGTCCGGAGCATAACTAAAAAGTATGAAGGGTAGAATCATGAAACGTCATATGTGGATAGCTTTCATTATGGAGAGGTGCAGTGTACAAGAACTGTTACTCTGTCTATCATATTTTGGGATTATTGCCCTTTGATGATTTTCATACTTAATTTTTGTCCGGAGCATAACTCAAAAAGTATGTAGGGTAGAATCATGAAATATCATGGGTGGATATATTTCATAATAGAGATGTGCAATGCAGAAGAACCGTTACTCTGTCCATCATATTTTTGGGGTTTTGCGCTTTGTTGGTTTTCATACTTAATTTTTGTCCAGGGCATAACTCAAAAAGTATGCAATATAGATTCGCGAAACTTTATACCCTTTGCTTATTTTCATTCTTGATGTAGTAATACAATTGGACTGTTTCAATTGTTAAAAGTAGGCCTTTGATTGGGCATACATTTATGTTTTACCAGCAGCTCTTGTTATCAACAATCCAACAATAACTTCATTCCATGAGTACCCATAACTTAGAGTTTGATGATTGACTAGTGAAACATAGCATTTTGAAAATTCATCACCTCCTCTTACATAGTATGTAGCTATAAAGCATAATTTGTTTACTTGAAGGCTGAGCCTGGCCCCAGTTCAACCTATCATGACCAAGGTTCGAATCTACGTGAAACAGAACAGAGTTCGATCCTGCGTGATGCTGATGATGTGATTTGTTTACAAAATGTATCTGTGTAAACAAAACACTATCGACCTTTTGCACCTTAAAAGTGTCTCACACCTGCCAGATTCGAACCAACACATGCAAAATTGTATTGAGATCATTGACTTTTCATATTGTATACTCATTACCAGCTCTTGTTGTATGCATGAGTAGAGTTTGTAACATGCTCCATATAATATCGAGATAGGACATATACAAAAGTCTAAATTTTGTCTGGGATTGGGATTTGTTTGGGATTATGCTTACACCCCATGGTGTGGGTACTCGGTGAGGCGATTCCAATGAGTACCCATAACATAGGGTTTGATGAATGATTAGAGAAATATTGCACTTTAAAAAGCAAATACTCCCTCTTATCTATTCCTCTGAAAGTTTATAAATTTGTTTACTTGAAGGCTCAGTCTGGCCCCAGTTCCACCTATCATGACCAAGGTTCGAATCTACGTGAAGCAGAACAGAGTCAGATCCTGCGTGATGCTGATGGTATTCGCCTTTCTGGTCGTGCTGTTCATGAACTTGATAATGAAAGTATTGGAGAGAAAGGAGAGAGCGAAGAAAAAAGAAATAGAAGAAATGAAGAAGATGCTTGGAATAGACACGCGGGATTCTTTGACGCGGTTGACTGAAGGCATGCCATTAATGGAAAATTAACTGACCAACAATTGATGACATTGTTCTAAGTTTTTTATTGCTATATACGGCAATGTGCAGAAACAATAATTTTTTGAGAAATGTATATATTTTGGTTCTTTTCAGTATGTTTGTTTACCTTTTACCAAAAAAGACATGGTTTGTGAAAATTATTGAGTATAAATACAGATGTATTATAATGAAAAAGAATAATTAACTATGATAGTAGACTTACGGCAAAGACAAATATTGAGGAAAATAAGTAATTGTTCAAGCGCTTGTGTTTTGTTTCGTGTTCTTTTTTATCCCTACCACGATTATAAAGCCTACATTTGACATCCCCTACAGGAAAATTCTGTGAAAATATTAAGACAAACTAGAAAATGCTGATAACCATCATTGCCATTGATATAACCTGATAATAAACTGAAATACTTTTTTTGTTTCTGGATAATCATCTTCTTTTGATTTACTTTCCTGCATTAGTGTTCAACGCACTTTTTTTGGATCAGTGCAGTTACAGAATATTCTAAAATTTCGCCGCTATATTTCGCATAAACGAGACTGTCTTCTAGTTTATGTGACGTCTATACATAGCCACGCCCCCGTCTCCAATGGACCGCTAGCGAACAAGTCAGATAGAGTCGGCTGATTAAAGGCATGTCCTCACCGGAAAACTGAAAACTGACCGGTTATTAACCTTTTCCCAAACAAGACCTAGTTTTGACGTCCCTGCTATAAAGGTATTGAGAAAACATTGAGGCAAAAGGAGAAAATGCTGATAAATCAGCATTTTCTTCTTTTGCCGCAATGTTTTCCCAAGCCTAGTCTATTTGGGACGTCAGAACCAGGTCTTGGATAATTATTCGACTTCCTTCAGACAATAGAATGATGCTGATATAGATGCAATTTATTCGTATCAGAGTACGTTTAGATATTGAGAGAAAAGGAAAATACTGGATATCAGCGTTTTCATCTTTTTCCTTAAAATTTCACAGGATTTTTCTCGAAGGACCTGTTTTGGAAAATAGTTAAGTGGTAATAATTCTATTTTTAGATTTGATGATATTTTGAAGACAATCGAAAAATGTACAAAGGTTTTTTTTTGCTTTTTGAAATTAGTCCAATTAAAAACGTGTGTCGTTCAGGTACGTTACTAGCTGCGATATCGTAGCCACAAACTTGATGTTTGGTATTGGTTTGTGGCTACGAGTTCACCCGCTTCCTTCTCTGGAGCAAGACAAACAAGTTGAAAATCCATTATCTCGCAAAAAATATTTTAATACCAACATATCTTATCCAAAAGTAAATCCCATAGAAACATATTCCAGGTCACAAATTTGGTAAAAGAGAATCAACAATATTTTTTATCTTTTTCTTCCAACTGAAAATTCAAGTCTCAAAATGGGTGGTTAGTCCTCTTCAAAATTAAACAGAAGAACTTAATTGGAAATAAGTGATTTCAACATGAAATAATGCTGGATTGACATAAAAATTGTTAACCTGTTGTCAGGTAACATTCTTGATAATTTCATATCTTAATTCGAAGTTTGACTATGATAAACCTGCTGGAATGAATCATTCCAGCACCTGTTCCATTGCAACAAATAGGATAGAACTGTAACAGAAACTTAGACCGAATTCCAAACGGTTTCGGTTACATTATTGCAACTAGTACGTTACTTGCGGAGAAAATATGGCTTTTGTACCTGTTGTTGTTGCTGCTGTTGTTGTTGTTGTTGTTGTCGTCGTTGTTGTGTTTCATTCAAATTTCCTTTTTTAAGGACTAATGTGCAGTATCCCCCATTTTTAAATGGTCAATCTGGTAACAACATTTAGAACACCTCGAACAATTCTATCGAATTATACCTTGGCTGTAAGTCGAGGAACTACTTTCAGACGATGTATAGAATAGAAAAGAATAGAACAACAACACAAAACCTTCGTCTGTAACTAATGTCAACGATGAATCAATTATGAAAGCCTACTGACATGCATTGTTTGCAGTTCCAGTGTCCTCTCTTTTTTGAATGATAACAACCTGCAAGTCCCGCAAGTTGCCATGGTTGTTCATTTGGATGACCTCAAAAACTACTTTATTAAAGGAAGATAACTATCAAGAGAGATCACTTCGGAACCCGTTAGAGGCCCATGAATTCGCTTTGCAGCAGAGAAGATGGGCAAATGCCAGGAATATTCTGGATGTGGTGGATATTTAAAAAAATCAATTGATAAAAAAAAATATTGAAAATCTACCAAAATTTTGGTTGATCTTCAAAAACTTTTTTTATCAGCTGCATTTTCGAAAATCTATCACGTCCATCGAATGCGTGACGTCTGTCCACCTTCCTTGCTTCAAAGCGAATTCAAACCGGTCCCGCATTAACAAAATTATTGAAGATTTTCTGAAATTGTTGTATCACGTGATATCCTCCGTGAGTACCATCTCTAATCACGATATGATTTCTCGTCATTTCTCTTTTTATCAGGGCTCACACTGCACACTGCTTCATACGTTCTAAAATGGATAAGTTAGAGAGATCGTAATAGGGAACGGCCTTGTCCAGTTAACCATGGCGTAATTTCGGACAAACAATAGTATTTCGTAGTTGTTGTTATAAAATCTCGTAACTACGGCTTGAATCAAGCCGTAGTTCCGATATGTTATAAAATACTACCGGTTTATCAATACATAATGGTAAATCATGTCTATTTTTAGCACAAAATCAATTGCTATTGAGCTTGACCTTCTTTTTTCCCAATAAGTGCAGGGCTCCTCTGGAGCATCAATGCACTGTGAACTGTACAAGGTCGGCGTGAGGCAGGAAAAGACCAGACTGTGTGCAGACATAGGGGCCTACACACAGGCTGATCTTTAACGATGTTTGTGCAGGATTCTTCGTTTTTTTTGTTCAGGAAATTTCAATCTTTTGTGCAAATTTCTTTCCTGCCAAACAACACCCGCCTGATGATAGCTCCAAGAGTTGTATTTTCGTAACGGATTGTCACCATATTTAAATGATCCGCTCTACGAAACCCTCGTTTATAAACGTGCATAGCATAATTACCGGACCAGTCCGAGTTATACTTGTTTATGCCAGTTAAAGTGTCATTTGGCGGAAGAATCGCAGTATATGGCAATAAATAAATTAGTTCCGGATATTTCTTTGCAAGTCTGAATGGCACAACGAGAGAATTTTGAACCCAGTCGCTTTTATAGTCCTTGTAGCCATTGTAATAGTGGGTCAGAAATGTTGCGTTTGGTTCCGAGAGAATAAACTGGTTTCCGACTTTTTCTTTCGTTTCTAGACTGGCAGTAAAACTGTGCTTCCGGAGCGAATCTATCGGTTTCAGAAGTATTTCGTCCCAGTCTAAGTAAACACCACCGAATTCTGAAATAAATATTAATGCTAAAAAATTGATTGCAAGAATTAGCACAAACGAATCCACATGCAAAAAATGACAGTGACGTAGTTTTGTGTTTATCGTTTTCAACCAATCAACCTGTTCATTTATCACGTGCATATTGCAAACGGTACGAATGAGAAGAGTTTATTGGTTTAGAAACAATAAACACAAAACTACGTCACTGTCAATTTTGTATTTTAACACTCCCAAAATAGCTAAAGTTAAAACTGTTCCAATCTATAAGCTACTGCAGACAACAAACTGATGTTGATAAAGATAGTAAATGCACAATACAACACAGAAAATATTGAAGCGAACTGAGAATATGCTGGTTATCATCATATTCTTCTTTTTCTTCAAAGTTTTTTCGAACATTGTTATATGGACGTTATTAGGGCCGTTTAAAATGGACCATGTTTTGGAAGAAATTGTTTGGTATACAATGAAAGATTAAATAAGATAGGTAGCCAAGGTCATGGCGCTCCCTGAATCACGGTGGATAATCACGGGATACAACAATTTCAGACAATCTTCAATATTTTTTTAATTCGGGACCGATTTGAATTCGATTTGAAGCAGAGAAGATGGAAAAATGCCAGGAACTAGCTGGATGTGGTGGATTTTGGAAAAATCGACAGATACAAAAGTTATTGGAGATCAACCAAAATATTGGTTGATCTTCAATCACTTTTTTATCAACTCAAATTTTAAAGTTCCATCACGTCTATCAAATGCGTGACATCTGTCCACCTTCTCTGTTTCAAACTGAATTCAAATCGGTCAATTATTAACACAATTATTGAGGAATTTCTGAAATTGTTGTATCACGTGATTATCTACCGTGATGTTAACAAAGTCACGACGTGGAATCACGTGATACCACACTTTCTTTATTTTTCAATAACTCTGTTAACCCATTACCACACAGTTACTCTATTTGACTCCCCAAGAGATAAAGGCTTTGGAAAACATCGTAAAAAATGAAGAAATTGCTTGTGACAAGCAATTTCTTCATTTCCCACAATTTTTTCTATATAAAAAGACCGAAAAATGTAAAAAATTCATTCACTTGAAATTTTCGTCTGCAGGATCTTTCAATTTAGATCACTGTAAAATTTCATCGTTTGGTAATGGGTTAATACACACGTATGACCGATTTGAAAGTTTTGAAATAAAGAATGCGGAAAAAACCCTATGATTTGCTGAACGCGTAAGATATTTTAAACAACACATGGTAAACTTGAAAAACAGAATTTTCTGAAAATTTTAGTTGGTCACCAATAACTACTTCATCAGATGCCGATTAAAAATTCGACATAATTACGAAAATTCCTGGTTTATCTCCTCTTCTATTCTTCAAACATATTTCTAATCGGTCAAGCAGGCCCGTAGGAACAGGGGGGGGGGGGCTAGAATCAGCAAAAAATGCCGATTTATCTTAATTTTACACTGAAAATTTTTGTAAAATCCAAATTAGCCCCCCCCCCCTCCAAATATTCAGGACAGGAGTTTTAGCCCCCCAATATAAAATTGCTTCCTACGGGCCTGTCAAATATTGATAGAATTATAGACAATTTTCTAAAATAGTTGTGTCACGTGATTTGCCACCATATTAGTAAGAAAAGGTTACCTTGTAATGCTTTGATTCTAACAATGTCTGACCCATGCTCATTGTGCTTGAGTTTGTGGCCAAAAACTTCCATCGGTAATGTTTGATTGACGACAACGACATTTGGGTAGATGCTGATGAAAAAGTTCCAAAATGTCCCTTTAGGAACGTACGGTCCGTGAAATAGTATTATACACGGCTTCATAAATCTAATGACACTTATAAAGCTGACGATGGTAAAGAAATTAACGTCCACATTTGAATACCAAACATAGTGCATCACATTAGGTACCAGCATACCGTCGTCATAGCAACAACTACGGATATATGCGTTCAAACATTTATCGCCCGGTGTCACAACTTGAATGTCACGTGGTGAATTTGTTGTTGTTGTAACCAGTCTGGGAGAACCGGAAGTACATTCCACGCGGACCTTCCGCCTGTGGACTGGGTATAGATTGTAAAAGTAGTTTGGACATGTCCATGTTTTCCCCAAGTTGAAGGGCCAGTCAGTATTGTTCTCATCGACAAATTCATTTGACCAAATTGATTCTATCTTGGACCTGCATCTATGAGTATAGCCATTAGTGTCTGAAAAATGCAATACAATCAAGATGAGTGCCTGATAATTATGTTACCACGGAATTTAACTTACCTGATTTGTGACGCCAATGACATAATTAAGAAATTTGATGAATTTAACCTCACGTGACCCCGCGTGATTGAATATCTGTAGTCTGGATCGGAACCATTTCAATGACATTCACACAAGGCCAAACTTCTCAGAATTTTATCGTCAATTGCATGCCAACCGATGGTTAAGCAAATTGAGAGTTAAAATGTTCTAAAACGTTAAAAGATGTCTTAACTATGTACAGCTTATTCAAGCTGTAGTCACTGCATTCTAGAACGTGTCAAGAAATAATAAATGAATTAAGGTATATGACCCATCATTAAGAACTCTACTTTCTAGCCATACAAAATGCATCAAATTACACACACTTGTAAATACACTTCACATAAGTTGATTCGCTGTGCCGGATTTCAATACTATGGTTCAAGAAGAAACTAATTTACAAATATTATTTTACTCTATAATCATATGCAAGGGAGGTAATTTTCAACTTTTTTGTCAAATATTTCCATAAGTATGCATTGATTCAAAATTCTAAACCGTTAAAATGCTTATGTTTGTATTTGTAATGAAAATGTAACACAGTTTAGGAATTACTGGCACTTTTCAAATTTCGCCTCTGGCTCCTTGGTGCTAATGATGGGTTGTATACGTTAAAAATAAGAATGCCAGGATGGCCCTTAGATCGCTCATACTTGACATGAAAAAGGACACGTTTTTGAATTTAGCAGGATATCATTTGATAATTTGTTTCATTCCTTGGCTTTTATACGCAGCAAGGCGGCCGTATATTGGCGTCATCTTCTCCGTCTGTCCATCTGTCCACCCGCCCATTCGTCCGTCCGTCCGTACGTATGTACGTGCGTCCACTTTTCTTGTGAGCACAAATCCTCCTTAGTTTCTGACTGGATCTTTTTGAAACTTGGTGAATGTTATCAACTTAATTGGTAGATGTGTATGAAGTAAGGATTTTATAGTTCATTGATATTTTCCTGGGTTATGCATCCTTAAAACTTAGTATCTGGGGCTTATTGAAATTGCAGCCTTGTGAACGCAACTCCTCCTAATGTTTTTGTCTTGATTTGAATGAACTTTGTCAATTTCATCACCATAATTTGTAGATGTTAATGGATAAGGTATTTTATGGTTCATTGATTTTTGCAGAGTTATGCCCCTTGACACTTAGTCTCTGGGCCTTGTGAACGCAATTCCCTCAATGTTTTTGACTGGATATTTATCAAACCTTCTTGTGAACACAATTTTTACATGTTTTTAAGTGGATATTTATAAATCTTTGTCAATATCATTTTTGTGTCTAAAGTTTTATAGATGAATCTGTATGAAACTTGCTCAATGCCATGACTATAATTGGTAGGCATGCTGGTAGTCTGCAAATGTTTTGACTTTGATTCTGTCAAAATAAGTAGTGTCTATAATTATGCGCGTGAAACAGCAGCAAAGTGGCGGCGTATATCGTGACTATGGCATTGTTGTTCCAAATATTGATGTATCAAAAGATACATGAAGCTGACATCAGAGTTTTCCCATTCGTCTATGTGTATAAATGTTCGGATTGTGTGCATTATGACTACTGTTGCAAACAAACAAACATGTTACCATAAATTATCGTACATTATCTCTTCATAGTTTTCAATGAATGCAGTGAAGTATTGTTAGCATTCAATAATTTGGCATGTAGTTGTATTTGCATACATATTAATTATTTGATATAATGTACTGTTCCAGTTTGAATTTTACATTGAGATTCAACTTTTACAATTGAAGTTAGAAACAAGCAAGCTTATTGTAGGAAGAAGATAAGTCCTGCCCCGCCAGACCCAAAATATACTAGAGAAGAGAAGAAACGCAAAAACTATTTTTTGTTATTTCTCTAAAATCTTTCATGTTATTGAGTCAAAATTGTTACTGATAATTACAGGGAACTGTATCTTGATATTGATCTTTTTGTTTACGTTAGAACCTGTCTTATATGTGAGATAACGTCAAAATAGACGTTTAAACGTTTTTTTTTACGTTCAAACCTTTAAATACCCAAACTTAACATAGAACTCTTTTGATTTGTGTAGATGCACGTCGACTCGACAAAAGGCAATGATTTTCGTTTTGATTTAATCCCTCATATCATTTTGCGACTTATTCAAAGACGTCATCCGGTAGCGAATGTGATGTTTACGAATGGAACATCTCAACCCGCAATTGCTGCTGACTTTGGTGTACATCGGTTGACAAAAAAAAATGATTAACATAACGTCTTTGAACGAACGGAACAACTGACGGTCGCCCGAAAAGCGGTCGTCAACGTATTAAGTCACGACGTCAGGACCATAACGTTCGTTTATTTTGCCTACGGAAACGAATTCTCTTATCGAGAAAAAACTGTTTATGCTATTCATGGACATTACAGCAATCAAATTTCAGCCAGGAATCGTTACCGTCAAATTGGATTGCATGCAAGAACGCATTTAACGTTGACGCCAAATCGCTCTCATTTAAACGCAAATCTATGGCACGTAAAACCTGTGACCTCGATGAAATTAGACACTAGAAAGTCAAATGATGAAGTTTTATTATGCATTGAAAAAAGTACTCGAATTATGGTGATTTTCAGAAAGACAAAAACAAAACGCATGATCAAATTTATCTTTTGTTGCGTTTCTTTTTTTTCCTTTAGTATAAAAATCTTAAAGGCATGTGTTGAAGATTCATCCAAAGAAAATGCCTGCCAAGTTTGCTTCAAATTAGCCGAACGGTTGATTTTTAAAGAATGTTCTTACGATTTCTTAAGGTCTGACATTCCCCGCCATGTCACGTCCATATTTGTAACAAATAAAAAAAACTTACGCCTTATTGAATAGAGTCACTCAAGAATCATTTCTGCCAAGTCTGGTTCAAATTGGCCAAAATGGTTGATTTGTAAAGAATTATCTCGTGATTGTTCAAAGTACGAGTCCGACCCACTTGCCAAACCCACATTTTGACAAATCACAAATTAACGACAAGTCACTCAATAACCTCCCAAGTTTGGTTAAATTTGGGCTAATGGTTGATTTAAAAATTATTTTCTTATTTTTTAAGTAATTTAAGGCCTGCCCTGTCACACCAAAAGACACATTCTTGATATGTTTGTTGTAATGTCCAATGATTAGTTAAAAGTAGAATTTTAAAGATTTCTCTCGTGACTCCAGCTTTACCCTGCCACAAACACACTTTTGACGAATAAAAAATGCTCTACCACGTGTTGAAAAGAATCACTCAAGAAACATTCGCTCCAAGTTTGGTTTAAAATTGGTCCAATGGTTGTTTTTTAAAGAATTTTCTTACGATGTGTTGAGTCTGATAAGTCCTTCTCTGCCACGCCTACATTTTGACGAACAAAAGACTTGCCAACAACATTTGAAAGGGTGACCCAAGGAACATTCCTGCCTAGTTTGGTAAGAAAATGACTCAATGGTTAAGTAGAAGAAGACATTTAAAGATATTAGTCCCTGGGCCAGAAACATGTTTGCTCCCCCCAGGGGGAATTTTGTAGACATAGTTTTTCATAAAGTACAGTATCTTAGAAACATTTTGAGCATTGTTTGCACTCTGGCCGTTGGGGCTTTTGGCTGTAACCCTTATCTAAAACCCTTAACCCTATCATATTTTTCATTCAAATTTACAATACTTATTTGGTCATATTTTCATTGAATATTGTCCTACAGATGTCTAAATGGTATCAAATGAAAGCTTATGACTTGCTCTTTCATTTGTAGTTATTTTATGCAAATTAGCTCATTTGCATATTCATAAATGTTAATGATTTCCCTTAAAATTTCCATTTATGGCGAAAATTTGATAAATACTTTCTTAAAAAAGGCGTTTTTGTCCAGGGGGAATTTTGTAAACATGGTTTATCAGTAAGAACATTTTATTAGAAACATTTTGAGCCTTGTTTGCACTCTGGCGGTTGGGGCTTTTCGGCGTGACCCTTATCTAAACCCTTAACCCTACCAAATTGTTCATTCAAATTTTGAAAATGTATTTGGTCGTATCTTGATTGAATATTTACACATAGATGTCAGAATGGTATCAAATGAAAGCTTATGACTTGCTCTTTCATTTTAAGACATGTTATGCAAATTAGCTAATTTGCATATTCATGAATATTAATTATTTTTCCTAAAATTGCGATTTTCGACCAATATCTGGTAAATACTTTCTAAAACAAGACATTTTTGTGCAGGGGAATTGTGTATACATAATTAATCTTAAAGAGAATCATATATGAAACATTTTGAGCGATGTTTGCACTTTGGCTGTTGGGGCATTTGGCCAAAACCCTTAACTAAACCCTTAACCCTATAAAATTGTCCAGTCATTTCAAAACGTTTTTATCATATCTTGGTTGAATATTGACCTACATATGTAAGAATGGTATCAAATGAAAGCTTATGACTGTCCCAATTATTTTCATGTTTACATGATTCCCCTTGAGTAGAAACACAATGTTTTTGAAAGTATTTTCCAAATACCAGCTAAAAAGGTCACAGTTTTAAGTAATGCCATTAATATTCATGAATATGCAAATGAGATAATTTGCATAAAATCTATGGCAAATTATTTGGACAGTCATACTTTTCATTTGATACCATTCTTACATATGTAGGTCAATATTCAACCAAGATATGACAAAAAATGTTTTGAAATGACTGAACAATTTCATAGGGTTAAGGGTTTAGGTAAGGGTTTTGGCCAAATGCCCCAACAGCCGAAGTGCAAACATCGCTCAAAATGTTTCATATATGATTAACTTTAAGATTAATTATGTTTACACAATTCCCCTGCACAAAAGTGTCTTGTTTTGGAAAGTATTTACCAGATATTGGTCGAAAATCGCAATTTTAGGAAAAATAATTAATATTCATGAATGTGCAAATGGGCTAATTTGCATAACATATCTTAAAATGAAAGAGCAAGTCATAAGCTTTCATTTGATACCATTCTGACATCTGTGTGTAAATATTCAAGCAAGATATGACCAAATTCATTTTCAAAATTTGAATGAACAATTTGGTAATGTTAAGGGTTTAGATAAGGGTCACGCCGAAAAGCCCCAACCGCCAGAGTGCAAACAAGGCTCAAAATGTTTCTAATAAAATGTTCTTACTGATAAACTATGTTTACAAAATCCCCCCAGGACAGAAACACCTTGAAATTATTAACCAAATTTTAATCAAAAATTGACATTTTTAAGGAAAATCATAAATATTCATGAATATGCAAATGAGCTAATTTGCATAAAATAACTACAAATGAAAGAGCAAGCTTTCATTTGATACCATATTGACATATGTAGGCCAAAATTCAATGATGATATGACCAAATAAATGTTTGTATATTTGAATAAAAAAATTAAAAGGGTTAAGGGTTTTAGATAAGGGTTACAGCCCAAAGCCCCAATGGCCAGAGTGCAAACAACGCTAATCTTGTAGCATTTGTTATAAGCTTTCAGAAAATCATACCCTTCAAAATTCCCCCTGGGGGGAGCAGGGGTTATTGGTGGCTCAAGGTCTATATTGTTGACAACTTCCGACGAACGACATACGACACACGACGGACACAGGGCGATCACAAAAGCTTATCTTAAACACGTTGTGCTCAGGTGAGCTAAATATTATGTATGTTTCACCTACCATTTTGTCTCAAATTCCTTTGGACACTTTTAGCTGGTAAAATATTTTTAACACTTGCTATTCCATCTAGAAAATTTTGGTACATTAGTCCAGCCGCGACGGACAATACTATGAGAATAGGAAATAATCTGGAGAGATCACACCTTTTCATTATGAAAGTATACCAGAAATAGTCTACTTTTTTTAATTTCAAAAAGTCACATATCGTTGGTGGGGAGACAAAACCTCGTAACTAGAGCTTGAAAAAGCTGGAGTTACGAGGTTTTGACTCCCTACCGACGATATTTAACCCTTTCTTAAACAGCAAAATTAGGTTTAACTAATTGAATAGCTGCTGCAGACAATAAAATGGATACAAATGAAGATGAAATGTATGCATACTAGGAAAGAAAAAATGAGGTAAAAGGAGAAAATGCTGATTGTCAACATTTTCCTTTTTTGCCTCAATATTTCCCAAGTTGTTTTTAAATAGGAAATTCAAATCCAGGCCTTGTTTGGGAAAGGATTTAGTGAATTGATGCGTTCACCAATGAATGAACTGATTTGGTAACAGCACAGTAGCCAAGAAGAAACGATTTGAATCATAAAGCGATCATATTGATTCAATGGAATGACTGCTGGATGCATGTAAGCGCTCCGTAACACTAAATCCTTAACGTCGAAATTTTAAATTGGTTCAAATGAAAAGATTTTAACTTTCCCATAACCCGCCCCCCCCCCCACCCACGTGACTTGGGAAACGTTCACACCAAAAATCATATTCACATATTTGTTAGTCTCATTATTGGTATAATAGTCGCAGAGATCGAGCAGCTTTCAACAGTTTAATGGGAAGTACCTATCTTGCAATTGTTAGAAATACAACAATTTACGATAATGAAACTAATGGAACAAACTGATTGTCGTTAGGGGCAGTGTATAGAGGTAGACCACTTTAATAAGTGATAACGTAAATTTATTTTTTTGTCGGATTTGTCGTTTTGTGAATTTCTAAAATGAGGGCACGTGTGTTTGTCTTTCATACATTCTTCACAATTTCTATTTATTCAAAAAATCAATTTATCTTTTTGAAAGAAACCTTATCATTTATCGTCCTTCAATCTAGAAAATTATATTGTAATCAATTATTGCATAAAATGTGTGTTTTCAGTCTGTTATTAGCCTTGGATAACGGGAAGAAATCGGTCCGATATCGTGAAAACATATTCAGTGCGATATCGGACCGGATTTGCACTCAAATATCCTCGATTTGACCCTTCAAAATAAACAATTGTCTCTTTTCCCGCAACATTCTCAGCGTCATGCGTTAAATCAATTGGATCACCAAGGACAACTCTATCGAATCATACCTTGGATGCATCTCGTAGAACTACTTTCAGACTATGAATATAATAGAATAGAACAACAATTCAAAACGTTCGTCTGCGACTAATGTCAACAATGACGCGACAATGATACTGAAATACATTTTTTGAAGTTCCAGTGTACTCATTTTTTAGAATGATTACAATCTGCAAGTCCCGCAAGTTGCCATGGTTGTGCATTTGGTTGACCTCGAAAACTACTTTATGAAGCGTAGCTACTTCCGGCTAAGAAATCCGATTTTTTTCAAGATTTCTTCATACACACACTTCCGAGTCGATGATTCGATCTTTGGTCGACATTATCCGAGGATAACCGAACGACGTTAAATAAGCGACGTTCGCCTTTTGGCACCAAATTATGACGTAACGTCGTTTAAGCGACGTCACGCATAAATTCTCGGAAGATTTATTGGAACAAAACAACAATCGCGGACATTTTCTTATCTTACCTCGGTTCATTTTTCGCACATATCAAGGGGTTGGGGGTAAGTAGTCATTGGAATTTTATGCCTTCATGCAATAATAGCGTCAATTCACGTACTTTTCGGTCGTTAACATTCGCAGAGGCCCGCAAAATACAAAAACGACCCTCGTGCTTCACATGCTGGCGTTAACGTATTTCTTTGGCGTCTGCGAATGTTAACGACCTCAAAAACGTGAATTAACCCTATATTTTGATCTACAATTTGGTAAATAAAAATTCAATACACCACAAAACCCATATATATTACCAAATGAATATTTTACTTGACCATATCAATTTTTTTGTCAAATTTACCCACTGACTGTCGAAGTTGACCAGGATAGATCAGGTAAGTTGGAGAGTTGAGTATTTCTAACGATAACGGAAATTCATACGAATTGACCGATATTCTATTTAGTGTTGTAAACTGAAAGTGACATTGAGGATCATAGTCTAAATTCGACATGGTTTAAGATATTACTCTGTGTGTCTTGGGATGTGGAAATCACAAACTTTTACTCTATAGGCCTTTTTGATATATAAAACCAAATAGGCAGATTTTGAGTAGTGTATAAAATGAGATTTGTCCCTCAAATTCTCTTATAAAAATGCTGAAACATAAATTATTATAAACCATTTTAAATTTTGAATATTTTGAATTTGACGCTTTTATACAGCACAACAGGAATATTATAAGAAAAATGCACACACCTTTATGGATAAAGGCAGAGTCCGCGGGACGTCAAAAATAAAACGTTGCGTCAGAAATAGCAATGGATTTTGTGCTAAAATAGACTGGGTTTACTGTTTTGTAGTGATAAACCGTTGGTGCTGTTACAAAATCTCTATTGCGCGGCATGGAATCAGGAAGTTTGTAAATTCTTTTCCAATTTGATTTCGTTTTGAAGCAGAGTAAGTGGGACAACGCAATTAATTAGCTGGATGTGGTAGATCATTTAAAGATCAGCCAATAATAAAAAAATATTGACGACCCACCAAATTTTGATTTTAAAAGATCCTTCGAATTCATCGAATCTATTGTGTTTACAGCCTTCATGTTTCGAATCTTTTTTTCCAAAACGGTCATATATCAGATTATCAAAAAAAAAAACAAAACCCAAAAACAAAAAAAAAAAAAAAAAAAAACAAAAAAAAAAAAAACAAAAAAAAAAAAAAAAAAACAAACAAACCAAAAAAAAAAAAAAAAAAGAAAAGAAAAAGCAAATGAAAATGCAATGTCACGTGATTCCCCTATGTGGTCTTGGAAAATTAAGATTATCCTGGTTCATAAGAAAATCGCCAATATTTTTGTTGACCTAGATCTATTAGAATTCGGTTTGAAGCAGAGAATGTGGGGAAATTCCAGGAATAGCTGTACCCGGTGAATGTTTAAAAAACAAAACAAAACAAAAAAAAACCCAAACAAACAAAAAAACAAACAAACAAGTGATAAAAAGTTATTGAAGATCGACCAAAATCTTGGTTGATCTACAATTCAATTCAATTCAATTCTTTTATTCAAGTACAAAGGCCTCTGGCCCATATACAAAACATATATACAAATACAATCAACAAAGAGTGACTATATTACGTTAACTGTAGGTATAAAGTTGTTGTTAAGAGGATTATGTATAATGGCATGTAGAATTATATTGTCTAGAAAGCTTCCTAAAACACAGATACTTATGGTGTAGTTATCCATCATTTTCTATAGCTTCAATGAGATGAGGTTTATTTCCAAATAGAATAATTTGGAAGCAAGCCTCATCTCATTGATATACTGTCTTTTCTCAGTTCAAATGCATCCAAAACGAACTTTGCTACCAAAAGTGTTGTGTGCTTATCTGTAAGAGATAGTATTCTATAAAACATATTTCTATTTCTATTTTCTAACCAGGTCTTTGGGAAATGATCATTTCTCAGATTTTCGTATTCAAGACATTCGAAAAAGAAGTGATACTCATCTTCTATAACATTTACATTAATTCTTTTACAGGATGTACATAATCGCAAATGTCTGTCTATCCCCAGATGTCGACCCTTTTCTATCATCAGATCGTGGTTTGAACATCTGAAGTTAGACAGCGCTTTTTATATACATAACTAATGTTATAATTAAGATAGGATTCAGGGTTAAGATTTGATTTAAAATGTTTATACTTCAGTGCTTTGGAAGTATTTTCAATATCTGAAAACCATTTTTGAGAGAAAATATCTCTTAATCTTTGACAAAAGATTTTAATAAAGACATTTTCATTTGCGACTTCTTGTGCAATCCACGCGTAGCCGAAACCATATCGAAAAAGAAGATATTTGATGTTAGATACCCAGTTACATCTACCATTCATATCAAGTTGTTTAAGCATAAAATAACACTGTTTAGGGTATCTATCATTATCCATACGAATTAGTTTCAACCAATACTTTAAACATAATTTCATATAAGTTATACTGATCGGTAATCTACCGCATTCCCCAAGTGCCATAGCGTCACATGTTGTATGCGATAAATGACCGACAATTTTACAGAATCTGATATGTACCTTTTCAATCTTATCTACATACGTATAGCCCCAAATATGGCTTCCGTAACAAAGTATGGGTTTAACTACAGTATCGAATAACTTAAACATATCTTTAAGTTCAAGAAAACCAAATTGTTTGCGTATTTTACAAATACCACCAATTGCCTTTAAGGCTTGTTTAGAAAGCATATCATGAGTGGTAGTCCATGATAATCTAGAATTAAAATAAACACCTAAATATTTGTATGATGATACAACTTCTATTTCTTTATCGTAACAATACCACTTTTCGGAGTTTTTTATTATACCGCCATTTCTAAAAATCATAATTGTTGTCTTATCGGCGTTTATTTTCAATCCAACGGTTTCCGAAAATTGAGTAATTTTGTCGATTTGCCTTTGGAGTTGTATAACCGTTTCTGAGAAGCTTGAAGCATCGTCTGCGAATAACAAACAGTTAATTTCTGGAACTACATCGGTTACAAAGATACCTTTATCACAATATTGTTTAAGATAATCTATCAAATCGTTGATAAAAATTGAAAATATTTGTGGACTCGCCCCACAGCCTTGTCGGGTCCCAACCGTGCACTTGAAATATTCTGCCAAAGTATCTTCTACTTTTACACAACATTTCAACTGCCCATATATTGATTTGAATACAGACAAAAATTTTCCATCAACACCTTTTCTAAGTAATGACTGCCAAAGTTTATCATGTCTGATACTATCGAAAGCTTTTTCAAAGTCGATGAATATACAGTAGAATCTACCTTTTTTTCCTCGAGAGATACTTATGAGAAAGAGACATCAAAACAAAAATGTTATCTATTGTAGAATAATTCTTCCGAAATCCGCCCTGTAACTGGTCTATAATTTGATTTCTATCACACCACAGAGTTAACCGTTTAGTTAAAACGTTCATAAAAATCTTAGAAATTGTATTAATGAGAGAGATCCCTCTGTAATTATTAGGATCCGTTGAGTTTCCTTTCTTGTGAATAGGTGTTATTATACTTGCGCACCAATCATCGGGTACTATCGATGTGTCAAATATTTCATTAAATAATCGATGCAAAAATGGGAGAATATCGTTACTAACGCATTTATACATTTCCGCGCAAATACCGTCGGGTCCGGGTGATTTATTATTCTTCAATGACTTGATACTGTATGCAATTTCATCTTTTGTAATTATTTTATTTAAATCGTCACAATTTTGTGCCTGTCGTAAAACAGGTATTGGGGGATGAGTAGCTGTAATCACATTCCTGTGATTTAAATTCAGCAAATTTCTAAAATGATTAAACCAAGTTGAATGATCAATGGGATTTCTATGTTGTTTTTTACTAGTTGATGAATTAACAAGTGACCAAAACGTCTTGGGATTATTTCTACTTTTTATTAATTTGACACGTTTGCGATTCTTGTAATCATTTTTCTTTTTCCGACAATGGGATTTGAAATCATTTCTATATACTTTATACACTGCTAAATCGGCTTTATTATTCGTAAATCTAAACTTTTTTATATAGTTATTTTTCTGCTTTTTCAGCTGAGAACACTCTTTATCCCACCATCTATCCTTTCTAAAAGTATCGCGTTTGGTCGTACATGTCATTTTCTCTGCTGCATTTTGAAAAATGTTTTTAAGATCACCCAAAAGAGGTAAAACAGTATGTATTTGGGTTCTTTCAATCATGTTTTTAATTGTGTTATATGAAGCAACAAACTTATCATAAAAAAACGGGTTTCAAATCATCTTTCCATCTAAATTTACAGTACTTTGTATTGTTACCATTATCTGGAGTATTATTTTGTGTAAATGGCAAATTTGCAAAACGATTGAAAACAAGGGAACAATATAATGGAAAATGTACAGACAAATCGTTATCTAAAATGTTAAATTCAGATCATATAATCAACTATACTAGCTCCATTATTAGTTATACAAGTAAAATTCCCTTCTTTATCCCCATATAAACGTCCGTTTAAAACATGAATATTAAAGGAACAACACATATTTATCAATGAGTGACCAAAACGATTACAGCCTTTATCTTTCGAGTTTCTTGGCATATTAAAGTAGTCGGATGGGTAAGAAACAAAATTTTCATGAGTTAGCGAAATATCATCTTCGATAATATAATCTTGCATATCCTTGATTCTCGCATTTAAATCGCCAGCTAGAAAAAGAGTTGCTTCTGGAAATTCAGAAGTTATAATAGTAAAATAATCATATAACATCTCTATACCATTGTCGTTTGGACCATGATATACAGGTGAGTATTCTGGTGAGATATATGCGAAGACAAGGATGATATCGCTATAAAATGAACTTATGGTGGATAAATTAAAGTTCAGTACAATAGAATTTTCAAATTTTTTCAAAAATACGTTTGACTAAATTGTTTTGTGTCAAGTTATTCTACAATAACTTTTTATCAGCTGATCAGCGTCCATCCTATGCATAACCGTTAACGTCTCTCCATTTTCTCTGCTTCAAACTGAATTGAAAACGATCTCGTATTAACAAAATTATTGAAAATGTTTTGAAATTGTTGTATCACGTGATTTTCCACCGTGTATTACACGAATCGACATGAATTTATAAACGCGTGGATTTGCGTATTTTTTACCCATAAACGAATCAAGAAACAAAATCAAGGGAGGTGGTTTAATTCAAATATATATAGTTTAGGTTTCGATTATGTCCCCTGAATGGGAGGAATACAACTGCTGTTTTACTGCATTTTCCCACCTTACGATTTCTTGTGACAAGAAGTTTATTTATTTTCCACAATGTTTTCTAAATCAGTTTGTAATGGTTACTCCATGGGGCATCAAAAAGTGCAATTGCGTGGGAGTGTAATAAGGGCGCATGGGTGAGTTTTCTCCCACGGTAAGATTTCTTTCTTTTTTTTCTCCTGAAATGATCTTAAGGCGTATGAGAAGTAATAGCAGTTTAATAATTTTAGATTTGGTTGATAAAATGGTTTGTTTTTATTTGTAATTTCTATTTTCTTATTTCGGTCAATTAAAGTGTCACAGTATATGGTGATACCAGTTCACTGACTTCTACGCGCGCAACATGTATGCCCATGAAAGCGAAATGCTTTTTTGCAAGTGTGCCTAAGATGCTAAAAAATTCAAGCTTTGTAACATTTAAAGCGCGTTACGAGAGAAAGATTAAGGTAGACTTCCCCTAAAAAGATTCGCGCGACGTCGGAATTGTTCGGACGTGGTCGAAAACCTTCGGCGGTGGGACTTTGAAAATCATGACTCGATATTTCCAAATCATTGCTACTAGACCGAGCCAAAACCTCCTAGCCAAAACACCCTGTCTAATTCGCCAAAAGCTTAAGGTGACATTTCACAATTAGTTTTACATAAATTTTACTTTTATTCTATCTGAAAGATCATCTTTTCTTATAGAAATTCTGAAAAATGTTATTCAAAATGTTGAACCGTTTACGAGAAATATATATGAGCCGTTATGCAGGAAAACCTGCCTAAATGACAAAATTTTCGATTTTGAGATTTTCCATTTTTAGGAAGTGCTATCTTTTTGATTTACAAAATCGAAAAAAATATGACTCTATCTCAAAAATTGACGAAGTTACAGCTGTTTTTGTACAATGGGTGTCGGTGGTTACAAATTGACATCAGATGCCTAATATTTGTACTACAAGAAGAATTTGTGCTGTAGGAAAAATAACTCTAGTTTACTAGATATTTGACAGTATAATGATAAACTAGTTGTTATGTTTATATTTCATTTATCTCATAAATAAAGTAAAAAACAAAAAACAAAAATGGTTGCCATGGCAACCAGGCACAAATTTTGCAAGTTCGAAAAAATCGTCACGGATCTTCAACATCGGAAATCAAAATGGATAAGTTGTTAGGCGTTTATTGCTTTGACGGGCGGCGTATTTGATGTTAGACGCGCGACCTCCATTTGCGACCTTTGCTTGTGTTATTAGAAATTGGACGATTCGAAATTTTGCGTGAGCGTTTCAGAGTTACATGTCAATCCCTCTTTCGGGCGCAGTTTGTGGGCGGAGCAAATGCATTTTTACGCGCTTTTGGATTTAATGTGATAAGATTCCCTGTCAATCAATCAGGAGTAATGCTTACGCATAATCCATAACTTTATGCTAGGTTCCCGACGCCGATTAATTCAACTCGATCAAACTCGATCAAGCGATCGAGTGCCAATCGAGGTCGCTCAGCATGGGTGATTGGGATTAGTCGAGATGATCGAGTTTGGTCTGCATCGATCGGTACTCTTGTCAATTTGTTTTGACATGTCAAAAATAACTTGTGTAGCGATTGAGTAGAAAACACATCGGGAAGTATTCGAGTATACTCGTGTAGAAGATCGAGCTGATCGGGAATCAATCGTGTAGTGATTGGGTGTGATCGAGTAGGTCACTTTAATCGGGATTTGATTGGATGAAAGGGTGGGGCAGAAGTCGAGTTGATTGGGATGCGTTCAGAAATTACTCGTAGAAGTCGAGGTGGTCGAGTGCTTTCAACTGCAGAGGCTCAACTCGATCTACTCGATCGCTTAAATTCCCTCGACCAAACCCGAACAAATTACTTCTTCTCTATCTCTAGTCGATCGAATCCGACCTCTATACTGGATTTTATTGGATGCACAGATGAAGCAGAAGTCAAGTTGATTGGGTTTGGTAGGAAATCACTCGAGTAAAAGTTGGGGTTATCAAGTGCACATTCGATACAGGTCGGGATATATCAACCAGATCATACTCGATCTCCAGACATGATTGATTCTCGATAACGTCGATCTGCAACTCGATCAATACACAATCACTTCTCGATCATTTTTGTACACGATCGCACTCGAGTATTTTTGCATGTCAAAATATATCGAGTAGGAAGCCTGAGCGATGCAGATTAATTTCGATCACCCCGACCGTTCCCAATCACCCGTGCAGACTAAGCTTGATCTGTATTTGATCGCTTGGTCGATGTGATCTGATTGGCTGAGGGAACACTGTGATTGGCTGAGGGAACACTGTGATTCCCCGCTCTGAGACATAACACATGCGATTGAAGCAATGGTATTCAATGACTTCAGAAATGCAGTAAATGGTGAGCAAATAGCTAAAAGTACATTTACGTCACATTTAAATTATGTATATGTTTAAACCGACAATATTATGAAGTTATTATGAATACAGAATATGACTGATAGTCACAGACAATGCAAAAAGAGTTTCATTCAGTTCAGCTCGACCTAGTCGTGTATAGATCGAGATGGTCGGGTCTACATTGTGTAGGGCTCGAATACAGGTCTGTGAGATTTGGTTGAAATCGAAAAGATGGTTGCGCTGCAATTGGGAAAGAATGGGGAGTGCTTGTGCGGGGGTCTAGTTTGATCGACTAGAGACCGAGAAGAAGTCGTGTGCATACATTTGGTCGCACTAGATCGGGGAAGCTAAAAGGTTGTGTTGATCGAGTTGAAAAGATTGGCATTGGGAACCTAGTATTAATGAGAGCGACGTAACAACATCACATCATAATTGCAGTTACAATAAAATTAATAAGAACGTGATTTAATCGAAGCTTGTAGTTGGCATATTTATTAAGATAGAGGTCGGAATTTGTTCTTTCGTTTGCAAAGAAATTACCTCTTATCAGAATTAATTTCGTACACCAAAACTATGGCATAGAATCATCCAGTCAATGCTCCTTTTGCGCATTCATGCATTTATGTTGGATCAACGTAGATCTATGTCAGGCCTGTAGGAAGCAATTTCATATTGGGTGGGCTAAAGCCCGTTTGCCTGGAAATGAGGGGGTGCTAAATAGAACTTTGCTTACATTTTCTTTGTAAAATAAAGAAATTCAGCATTTTTGGCCAACTTTGGGGGGAGCATAGCCCCCCTCCCTACTAGCCCCCGTACCCCCCCCCGTTTCTACGGGCCTGTATGTATATACGATCGTAAGATCGCGATGAACGCCAATGCCAGAAATTGATCAATTGGGTTGTTTTTCCTAAATCTTTACCTGTTTTTGCAGTGCAATCTGTACTTTTAGAGATAAAAGAACGCCTTACAAATACGATGCTAACTACACCTGACAACTCGATAAAAGTATGTCAGGTGTCAAACACTTGATTAACTATAAGTAGCGATTTAACAACTAGACTAGTGCATCTAAATTTTCTTTGTTGATCACAAACAAATCAGGAAAAGATGTTAAAATCTTGCATTCAATGTTTTATTGGGGGTAGATTCAGGATTCCGAATTTTAAAAGGGAGGTGGAGGTATCTCATTAACCCTTTCCCAAACGGCAAAATTTTAGGGTGATCCACTTCAAAAACTGCCACAAATGACGAAATGGATGTTATTAAACATAGGATTAGTGTAAAATATGGCACAGAAAATATTGAGACAAAAGGAGAAACTGCTGGTTATCAGCAGTTTCTTCTTTTGTTTCAATGTTTTCCCAAGCCTTATCTATTAGGGACGTCAAAACCAGGTCTTGTTTGGGAAAGGGTTAAAAAAGTGGGTTTTCCAACCTACCGACGCAATTCTTTAGCCAAAGTCACCTGAAGCACTGGTGTTTTATGGCATCTCTGAGTTTTTGCCTGCTTGTTACGTAAAATTTGCTGAAGCAGTAACTTTTATTATTACATATTTCATTTCACATGTCACAGTTTTAGCTTTTATTATCATAAATTAAACGCCTGGGCTTTTTTGAATTAACATTTTTCAGTAATATTTTCTTGTAAACCTGTTATATCAGTGTATTATGAGCTATATCAACACATTTTTAGTAAAAGTCAGGTGTCAGGTCAAATAAAATCCGTAATACCATTTGATACTTTTGTATTGTATGAAAAAATTCCATTTGTGTTACAAAGAGGCATAATAAGTAAAAAAAAGGAAGTTTTCCTAAGCGAGGTTTCGAACCCGCACCATCAGGTAAAAAAATATCCAAAAAGTACGTCTTAACCCACTCGGCCACTGCTTCTTTCAGGGACAAAATGATGTACATTTTGTACTTATCTTTATCATGAAAGCTGTTTGCGCAACACTTTAAATCCTGATATTTCGATTTTTTTTCTCTCGGTAATCAATTGAAAAGCATCAACATCTTACAATTTTTACCAGTAATGGTTTAATCTGATTTTCCGAGATAAAAAAAAAGAAAACAAATACTACAGTGCATGGGTGGGGTGCCTGTTTGGCAAGATTTTAAACTAGAACATCGCTATCTGTCAGGTTTATACAGTGATGCATATTTATAATGAAATCCCAAAGTTTCAATTTTGATCTTAACAATTAAACATGATTCATACCACTCTTTATGTCTTTGTAAAACACTCGACTCGAACGACAAGATAAAACATGTGACAGGAATCCCTGTCACCCGGTTAACTTTTTCTGCTTCAAATTTTACCGCGATTATAAGCATATCATCGCAGAATTAACAATGAAATAAAAACAAAAGTCATACCTATATATCATTATCCATTACATATCCTGAACACTTTCCAAATTATCTAAATTTTGCTTATTTAATAAAGTCAATGTAAACATGTCATGTTTTCTTTGACGTCATCAAAATATCGGGTTTCCCAACGTCATCAGCAACGTCATTTAGGCAGGCTTTCCTGGAGAACGGATCATATTTTTGTGCTAAAATTAGACAAATTGTTGTGGACAACAGTTTAGATTTCAAAAGAATCTGTCATTTCTGCCTCAAATTTAAAGGTGCATATTTTGCTTATAAATTAAAACTTCAAAAAACTGATAGCATTTCTACGCAGTAGAATAAACAAACTTTGCATCAAGACATACTTTTAAAAAATGAAATAAATGTGAAATGCCACTTTAAAGAGCCAGTTCATTTTTAATACATTTTTTACAGTTTATCTTGATACCAAGATTGCTTGTTCTTATAAACATAAATGAAATAAGTTTTTGAAGTTGTTGCTGATAAAAGAAAAACACACCTTTAAAGTTGAGATAGATATGACAAATTCCATTTAGATATGAACTGTTGTCCACAACAATTTGCTTTATTTTAACACAAAAATATATTTCTTGAAATTTTCAGAATTTTCATAAGGAAATGTGTTCTTTTAGATAAAAATAAAAGTAACATTTATGAAAAATGTCTGTAAAGTGTTACTTTAATCTTGATAATAATCATTTTAAGAATTAGTTACACTTTAAAAGAGTGTACATTAAGGGCTCTTATAGAAATGTTGAGTAACGTACTTGAACTTTTTTCTAGAACGAAATGTGTCAGCAAAATACTTAAATTTCCCAAACGATGCAATTTTGGGATGACCCCATTAGAAAGGATTTGCAGACGACAATATCAAGTTGATGAAACTTTAAAGCTATTTCTAGATCCATTTTAGGTTAGAAAACATCGTGGGAAATTAAGAAATTGCTCGTCCCAAGCAATTTCCTCATTTTCCATAATGTTTTCCAAAGCCCTTTCTTGTGAGGGAGTCTAAAGGTTCCACTGTACGGTAATGTGTTAAGCTTTGTTGTGTTCGGTTCTAAATTGCTATCGATGTCTTGGAATTTGCTTTTCTTCAATGTAGGCTTACAACATTAATCATTATGTCTTGAAAATAAAAGACTGTTCATAGATAGACGACTCCGGAAATCACTTGAAAACAAACATTCCTATATAGAGATATAAAAATAATTTGGGGAAGCGAGCTAGGATGCATTTGCTATATGGATGCCGACAAATGACAAATTACTTGACATGTAATGGCATGAATATATAGCTCACAATAAATGACCTGGCAGAGCCATAGGGCAGCTCTGCCAGGTCAGTTATCGTAACATTGTTTAAAGCCAGCCCGTATCCATAACCTTATATAAAGATAAATTTAATAATATATCAACAATTATCTTTCTACATATTTTGTTCATACTTCAGCATTGTATACATTTATTTTCACGTATTCAATGATTTTCGGACACGGGCATTAATGTATTTCTTAGACCACTGCGAATTTTAACGACCTAAAAACGAGAAATATACATATATTAACTCTATGGTATAAGGAGTCCAAATTCAAAATGCAAAGTCCAAAGAATTCCCCCTTTCGCTCATATTTACAAGTACCAAGAGTTGCCCGCGGACAACGTAGTTCGCATATACGAGAGCTTGTCGCAAAAAGGGAATCCAAGGTCAAAAGTCAAGGTTAATATGTCAGAGGTCATGGTATCAAGTCACGGTCATGGCATGAGGTATCCATATGTGAAATATCAAAGCTGTATCTATAATAGTGCATTAGAAATAGGCCAGGTTAAAATTTTTAAAAGTAGGTCAAACTCAAAGGTCACTAGGTCAAAGGTCATGGTCCCAAATGAAAGGTATTGGCTGAAAGTATCCATTTGTGAAATATCAAGGCTGTATCTCTAATAGTGCCTGAGATATAGACTAAATTAAAGTTTTTCAAGTAAAAACGCGACGCCGACGCTGACGCGACACAACACGACGCCGACACTTGGGCTTTGACATTAGCTCCACGGACATAAAGTCCCGGCTCGTTAAAATCAGTCAGGACAAGTGAATAATTAAGTCAAATTCATCTTGAAGGAAGAATTAGAAAGAAAAAGATAAGTTTTTTTATCATATAAATTCAGTGCTTTTTACCGACCCCAGAAACAAGAAATACCCATATATTTACTTTATAATATTCCGAGTCCAAAGTCGAAAGAATGAACTCGTCCGCTAGTATTTACAAGTAACAAGAGTCATCCGTGGACAACATAGCTCGCCTATACGGGAGCTTGTCACAAAAACAGATTAACTTTTGAAAGCATGTCAAATCTAAGGTCAATGTCACAAGGTAAAGGACCATGGTCCCAAATGAAAGGATTAGGCAGGATGTATCCATTTGTAAAATATCAAAGCTCCATCAATACTAGAGCATGAGCTATGGGCCAGGTTAAAGTGTTTTTAAAAGTTGGTCAAACTCCAAGGTCAAGATCACTAGATCAAAGGCCATGGTTCAAAATGAGAGGTCTTAGCGAGAAGTATTAGTATCCATAACTTTTATATCATATAACTTCAGTCCCCATTACGGTCGAATTAAAAAAGTTAAAAATGGTTTAAAAATCGACATTTTTGTGGGGGAAATGGTAAACATGATAACCAGTACAAGAGTTGAACGCACACACACAGCTTTGAATTATTGGAATATTTATATGTTTTACTTAAAAACAACGAATGAACAAATCATTACAATTAGAACCAATTTACATATAATTATTGACCATTACCATAGCAATCTTAGTAACCCTTTCTTTCCCTTACACGTTGGAGATTGTGCATGATGGGATGGATAACGAATGCAGACAAATTTGCCTCGCTTCAGGTAAGAAATTGTGCAATAATTTTCTTATTTCTGCGTCAATTTTCAAGCGGTCTGTTGTATGTACCCCGCATTTCTGAGTTCTTTCCTCAGATATATGACTTGTATGAAGAATCCTTGTTCTTTGTCCAAAATTGATCCCAACCGACCAGAAAAACGTCAAAAAAAAAATCAGGCTCTTTTTCTAGTCGGTTGGGATCGGGTTTTGAGGAAAGTACAAGGAGTTTCAAGATACGTAATACATCTGAGAAAATGGCTCAGTAAGACGGAGTACATGCAACAAACCGCATGAAAATTGACGCAGAAATACAAAAGTTATTGCACAAATTCTTACCTTAAGCGTAGTTAATTTGTTCGTAGTCCTTACCATTTCGCTTTCTGGTCGGTTGGGACAATATTTCGGAAAAAGTACCATGCGTTTTCTAATATGTAATACATCCGATGAAAGTGCTTGGTAAGGCGGGGTACATGCAACAAACCTTTTGAAGATTGACGCACATATAAGGAAGTTATTGCAAAATATCTTACCAGAATCGAGATTATTTTGTCCGAATTCGTTATCCATCCCTTGATGCACAATCCCCACCGTGCCTTAGTAACAACATAAAGCAGGAGTATTTCAAAAGGAAACGAAACATTTCATTCTACAACATGAAAAAGCAAATATACATTATCAGAGCCTACGCTTTTTCGCCTTCACTGCTTCTTATCTTTTTTAATTGGTCACATATTGAAAATAATTATTGGTGTATCTCAATTCTTAATTTCTACATTCTTGCCGATATGTTTATGTTTTTGTTGAATCAACTGAGTTTGTTTTATCATATGTATGTTCACCATGTTTCAATCATATGCCTTCCATTTTTCTATCATCTATATTGTAAAAAGTACTTTGTACTTATTACTTGAATAAACTATTGAATTAAATTGAATTTGAAATTAATAGAAAATATTGTGTCACGTGAATCACTACAGTGACAAATGTCAACTTTGTATTTATGATTATCAGTAACAATTCCTTTGAATTTAGATCATCCTATCAAATGTTCGTTTAGATAATTGGTTATTTAGTCCTTTCTCAAACAAACACTGATTTTGATGACCCTGATAGAAAGAGAGCGAGAACAAATTAAGACAAAAGAAGAAAATGCTGATAACCAGCATTTTCTCCTTTTGTCTCAATAGTTCCAGTTCTCTTTCTATGAATTACACAAATTCTGTATATTTTTTTTCTTTTTTTTTTTTTCTCTGAAGTAGCTCTAAATTTGAATCAGTCTAATCTGTTCCCGTTTTGGAAAGCGTCGGAGGATATCGTTCGTCGTTCGGCTGCTCCATGTTTTCCACGGTAGTTCGTCCAAGCTTTTTCGTAGACATTTCTTTGGCTAGTTGCAGGTATTTGGATCCTTTGTCTTCGTCAGGTCTGCAACTGAAAAAGAAGTAAAACCCAAGAGTAAGTATTGCTTAAAGATCTTTTAAAAATATCAAGTATTCATTTATCCATTTTCCAAATGATAATATTCTCGACCGGTTCAAAATGACAGCAGTTGAAAGCATACATGATATGAAGAAATGTAGGCATATGTATCTCATTTATGAGATATATAGCATGGAAAAAATACGGAAGGAAAACAGAAAAAAAGGGCAAGCTTTATTCACCTGAATGTTTCCCCAAATCCCCTTATCCCCAAATTCCCCTTATGTAAGTCAAAACCAGATCTAGTTTTAAAAACGGATACATATTTGTGGTAACAGGGGAAGTATTCACCAACGCTTCGAGATATATTGTCTAAATAGAAAATGCAAAATACAATACATTTCATGGGATGATACATAGGTCTTAACCCATTACCAAATGGCAGAATTTTAGACTAGTCCAATTTCAAAGATGATGCAGATGACAATTTCAAATGAATGGAATTTAAAGATTTTGGGTCTTTTTGGAAAGAAAACATTGTGGGAAATGAAGAAATTGCTTGTCACAAGCGATTTCTTCATTTTCCACGATGTTTTCCAAAGCCATTATCTTGTTGGGAGTCAAAAGGAGTCACTGTGTGGTAATGGTTTAATAAAGAACAGTTGAAACTCGGTATCTGAACATCGGACGAGTTGAATATTGCTCAGGTCGATGTGAAATCTAGTCTGTTCTTCGTCAATGGAAATCAAATACTCCAAGCAAAACAATTTCAAATAGATGTTAGCCATCGAAATGTAGTAGGAAAAGGATAGAAATTGCTCGTTTCAAGCAATTTATTTCCCTTTTCTACCACATTTTAAATATAAACCTATTTGATGAGTAACAAAAAATTTTGAGTGCAAAGATCGGTTATTCCAATTTGTTTAAATGTTATTAGTTTTTTTTTTAAAAAATGTTACTAATAAGCGATAAAATGCTTTTAGAGTTGAGACGAAAATGACAAATCTGATTTAGACTTTTCTCACAGGGAGACTGGTTAAAATGTACTGCGACACACAGATAAATACGGCTTGGTACAAGTCGAATTGTAGTTTATCACATATTATAGTTCAATAAAAAAACGTCCATCGTAATGTTTCGGTGCACTACTTTGACCTTTTTCAAAATTTCAGTCTTTCCATTACCACTGGTGGTGAACTCGGACAAAGCGAGGAACAGTTTTCATGAACACAAGGTACAGATACTTCATTGCACATCCGGATTTTTGTAAACAATACACGTGGCATTTTGTTTTACTTCTCTTTCCGTGTTTTTAAAGGATGCACTCAAATGGAAGTTACTAAGGTATGTAGATATGATTTATAATACGCACGAAAATATCAGTTTTATCGATCATTATTTTCAAATGGTATAAACGGATTGCAAGTGCACAAAGCGCATATTGAGATCATGTGGGTTGATCTTAATCGCCCGAACGAAATGGTACGATATCACTGTTTATGTTTATCTATTTGCATTGCAAGTAAACAAAAAAGACATATAAATGTACAAATAAAGGCTGTAAATGGCAGTTTTCGGTGTCATGTCATTGAAAATCATTGTGCGGTTTCTTCGTGACAACGTTACAGCATGTTTGCGATGTTATCTTTTCCAGCTACGGTGTTTTATGAGAACATGTTTGATAAATCAATCGATTGCACTGGACTAAACGGCACATTTAAACATTTGTTCGGTAATATCGCACTGATTTGAGCATCTAACCATAGATTTCCGGCATCAAATTCGAGCACCAGGTACTTGTTTCAATATATATCAATTTGTACTGCCTAACTCCCCTTTCAGATAAATTACTGACAGGTGATGACAATTAGATGACATCATCATCATCATCATCATCATCATCATCATCATCATCATCATCATCATCATCATCATCATCATCATCATCATCATCATCATCATCATCATCATCATCATCATCATCATCATCATCATCATCATCATCATCATCATCATCATCATCATGATATCATCATCATCATGATATCATCATCATCATCATCATCATCATCATCATCATCATCATCATCATCATCATCATCATCATCATCATCATCATCATCATCATCATCATCATCATCATCATCATCATCATCATTTTTATCGTTACCTTGGAGTTTCACCGGTAAGATTTTCGTTATGCCTTCTTAAATTTGGTACAGGTGGAGAATAAGCTATTAAATGAGAACAAGATGGATCTTGATCAGACAGTGCACATGCAAAGTCTGATCTGGATCCAAGTTGGTCGTTTCCAGATCTATACTGTAATGTTTGTCATTACCATTATCACCATTTATTCTAAGTGTAACCCGGTCTGGTTTCACAAAACCCATTTTGTAATGACGCGTACTATTGGTCAGTTTTGAGGATTAGTTTTGGCGCACAAATATCACGTGTTTTCTTTGTCCGGGCATTCCGCTCTTTGATTTTGATCAGTAAGGTTGTTTGATGTGTTCATAATTATTTTGGTTTGAAGGATCGGAGATTTGTTTAGGTTTGTATTCACCTATTGCATTCTGAGATTGTGTACGAGATGTCGGTTTTGTCGTTTGTAAAGATTCGCAATTGTATTGTCGAGTTTGAGTCGGTTCGTTGTGTTGTTGTCGGTATTCGCGCCCGCTGTCCATTTTTGTCATTTTCCCGTACCGTTCTAATCTAACCCTTATACTATTGTTTGACACCACTCACTTGTTTTACAGGTTGCACGAATGAACGAATAAAGAGGAAGAGAGAGATAGATAGATTGGCTTTCAATTCCCTAAATTGGTAAGTTAAGATTAGTTCAGCTGTGATATTGTAAATACTCTTTTAGCCACGATTGTTTGTGAATAGCGTCTTATGACTTTTACTTTTAAATTGCAGATTGTCGAGTATTGTATGATGTACAGATTGCCTTGGAAATAGAAGAGATAAAATGGGAAACGTTTTGTTTATTTGATCATCCTTATCCGGACCAATATCGAACCCCACCCTCAACCTTGTGGCCGTAGACTAGTACTACGACCATCTGGCTACAAATGGCGCCCACCGAGTTGTGAGTTAAGGATCGATCTGGAAATGGAATTATAGTTGGATATCGTCAGCGAATAGTCGTCGTTGGATTGGGAGCGGATGTGAACAGTGTTAAAATTGTTGTGTATTTATTGTGACAATGGAATTAAGTGTAATTTGTGTGTATTTAGGAAAGGATTTAGGATATTTTTACAGTGAGTAGAACGGTTTATTTCATGTTGTAATTTCAAGTAATTTGCTAATCCCTACCTTTTGCATCATTTGCCCAAGTTTGACCAGTCTCGATACCCTATGAGTTTTTGGTCCTTCTTTTCCTATGATGTTTGAGTCGTTTTGATTAGTTCATAGTATCTTTTTGCCTGGGTTAAAAGTACTACGAGCCTGTCAATTCGAAAAGTAACGGATCGATACTTTTTACACATCTAGAGTTTGTTATAGCTGGGTTTAATCTGTCTATTAAATTGTTGAATAGTTATACCGACTGATGTAATAGACCAAACATGTATTTTTGTGGGAGAGCTATTTTTAGTGCGTGCGAGAGCTATTTTTGGTATGTGTGAGATGCACTTGTCACTATTCACTGCACATTAACAATTGGTGAGCTGGATATTAACCCCTAACCTTGCCTCGTTTTCAGGACCCCCCCCCCCGCCCAGTCCTATGTTGTAGATTTTCTGTCTAGGCATATTTTCTAAATCTGGTTTAGATAAATTTGGAGTAATTTATTTCCGTTTAACTACTCGTTTTCTCGTCCATAAAAAGCAGAAATTTATCAGTTTGTCAGTATTTTCAAAATTTCTTCTTTTCCCAAAACATTTTGAAAGTTTATTTGGTAAAAAAGTTGACCTTTGACCCTACCATGGATTCAACGATTTTCATTGGATGCGGCATCCCTTTAGATGACGTCAGACGGAGTTCCCCTACTTGGTGAATTTTCATTGGATTTCAGCGTTTCCTGTTTGGGTCGTGACCAATCAGCTGACAGGTAACCTCATTAATATTCATTTCATCCCTTATTGGATAGTACTCTTGTCTTTGTCGATTCATTGGTCGTCCTCCATTTATATTTTGATCTAAAATTTTGTTTGACCTTTGACATAAGACTTACCTGACTAGACCTAGTAGTGTAGAGTAGATTGTAGTAATTACCGATAGAGCCCGTGCATTGTGTATTTCATGTTGATATTGCTTTTCAGGTTTATATACTTGCAGTAAAGATGTCTGTCAATTTTACGTAGTAGATAAGCCCTGTCCCTGTACATTTTGTAATTGCATAGCCCAATTGCAAATTATTTATTGAATTTAAAGCTTTAGAAAACATTGAATGAAAAGAAGTACTTTGTCATGTTATTTTTGCATTACTAAATAGAAAACATTGAACAAAATGGATTAAATTTACACTACAATTCCCAAACGCAATTAGCTTTTGAAAACATTGAGTAAAAAGGATACAAGATTTAAATAAACATTGTCGGAAAAGGAGTTTATTTTTTTCAGCTTGTTGCACATAACTTACAGGTTGATGCTCCAGATATAATTAATGATTCATCTTTAGACCGAATGTTCCAGATTAGTTCAACACTTTGATTTAACATTAAATGCTCCAGGTATAATCTTAACTTTGGATCCAGATACATCAAAGCTTCATCATGGCTCCGGATAATAGTAACATTTACTGACGATGTTCCAGATAACAGCTTACATTTGTGTAGCTCCAGGTAACATTGAATAATTATTGATGATGTTCCAGATAACAGTTTACATTCTTGTAGCTCCAGGTAACATTGAATAATTTCAGCTGCTCCTGATACCCGTTTAATTGCTCCAGGTTATTACAGGTAATTTGGTTGTTCAATTGTTTACAATGTTTTCAGGTACCATTGTCGTGATTAACGGCGTGTAACCAATAATTTCAACACATTATTACTCCTTAGTTATTCCCCTTTGCTTATTTACAGAAATCTTTTGTTGTGAAAATAGAAATTCTACTTTCATAAGAAAAGTATATTTAGCTTTTGATGTTTGAATAATATTTTTCAAACACCATATAAACTTGATTATTTCTTTTCGACTTGTCATAAAAGTCTTGTGACAAAGCGATTTCAATTTACCATGGCCCAATTGTACCCATGCTTATTATACTTTGAGCATTAATGTTCATATTTCATGTTTGATATTTTATATGTGTATAGTGCTTACCCAATCAAGGTGTGAAGTGATATTATTTTCAGAAGTGTTTTGATATCGCTTAGCGTATCTTTCTCACACTATTTACGGAAACAATTAGCTTAGCTCTACTTGGAATTTGAGCTTTTGTATTGAATCCTTTGAAGGATCAGACTTGAATAGTCTATTGGATATAGACATTATTTCGCATTAGGCAAACATGGCCACTGGAGGAGAAGAGCCTGTGCCTTCAGGCATTACAGAAGACGAAGTGAAAATTTTGAAAGCATTACACTTACTTGGTATTGCACCAAAACTTGGGACGCCAGAAGATGTGGCGAAAGTGTTTAATGCTTTTGGGGGAATCAAGTCAGAGCCAGTTGCTCATAAAGAGGACACAACCCCCGGTAGTTATCACTACCCAAAGCTGTCTATATTTTACGGAGAGGAGGGAAAAGGAGATGTTACATGGACTGCTTTTAGATATGAGCTTGAGTCATTGATTGACCAGAAAGTGTACACCAATGAACAAATTTTGTTGGGATTGCGGAGATCATGCAAAGGAAAGGCAGCGGATAGACTTCGTAGGATGGGAACTAAAGCTCATTTGCTGGAAATAATTGAGAAATTTGACAGCGATTATGGATCCGTAGAATCCAGAGAGGCTGTAATGAGGAAATTTTACAGTTGTCGTCAGACAGACGAAGAGAGTATTCTCTCATATACATCCCGCTTGGAGGATATCTTTGATAGAGCGGTCCAGCTAAAAGCTTTAAAGAGGAGTGACACTCAGATAATGAAAGAAGTGTTTCACGCAGGACTTAAGAGAGAGTTAAAACTCATGTCAATATATCAGTTTGACAAGATTGATAGTTATGATGAATTGAAGAGGGAAGTCAGGAAGTTAGAGTCCAGTATGGAAGAACGTGATTCAGAAGAGATTAAAGCAAAGCCGTGTAAACCAGCAGTTGCACATAGTAGCCCAAGTACTGAGATGGCAGAGATGAAAGAGCTTTTGATAAGCATTAACAAGAGATTAGATGTGTTAGAACAGGACAAGAATACCGAAAGAAATCAGAATACAAGTTTTAGAGGAAGAGGATTTAGAGGAAGAGTTCAAGGATTTAGAGGAAGGGGTGGAAGGAATGACTATCAGCCTCAACGGCCATTGGGTGGCAGGAATTTCCAACCGACATGCTGGACGTGTGGTGAGAAGGGCCACTTTCAGAGAGAATGTCCAAAATCAAGAAGTACAGTTTGCTATAACTGCAATGAGCCAGGACACAAGCAGTATGCCTGCCCAAAAGAATAGGCGCTCATTTTGCGGGATCGAATGTGAGCAGCCAGACCAAAAAGGATCCCAAATTAGTCGGTCAACCCAATGAAGCCCCAGTCATTATAAATGGAATTTTATCCACGGCTTTACTTGACACTGGGAGCTGTGTTAGTGTTGTTTCACATGCTTTTGTGGTCAACAACCTACCTGGTATAGAAGTAAAAGAGATAACGGGCCTTCTAAATATCGAATGCGCAGATGGCAGCGCACTTCCATACAGTGGATATATAGAAGTAGAGGTGGAAATACCCACAGGATTGCCTGGTGTTAAACCGAAGACATGTTTACTTCTTGTCATTCCTGACACGCCATACTCAGAGAGAACACCAATTATACTGGGTACAAACGTTCTCAAAGAATATTTGGAGGATTTTAAGTCAAGTTTCGGTGACAACTTCTTACAGAAACCCGGACTCCACACACCTTGGTATATGTGTTTTAGGACCATAGTAGTAAGAGAAAGGGAGATAAACAAGGCGAAGAATGTCATTGCAGTAATTAGGAGCGCAGAAGCGGAAAAGGTCACTCTACGACCCAACCAAGTTATAACCATAAAAGGTCAGACAGATAAAGAGTTGAATTATCCGTCAACTACTGCAATCATCCAAGAAATGAAACAGAGTGGTATACCAGATTTCATTGACATAACGCCAGCAGTCATACAGTTCGAGAATGGCAAGAGGAAGTTTGTAGATGTAACACTGAGCAACCTCACTACAAATACAGTAACAATTGCTCCAAGAGCTGTAATATGCGAAGTACAGCCTGTAAGTGTTACAGATGAAGTGTTTGATGATATAGCAGATACGAAACAGGTTAAGCATGATCTGATAGATTCTTTAGCCATGGATCAGAATGGTTTACTCACTATGGAGAAGAAAGAAGAACTGAGAGAGTTGCTGTTGAAGCATGAGAACATATTCTCAAAACATGATGAGGACATTGGTCATTGTGACCTTATAAAACATAGGATAGACTTATTACCAGACAAACAGGCACCGTTTAAACAGCCGCACAGACGAATTCCTCCAATGATGGTAGAGGAAGTGCGTCAACACCTTGAACAACTTCTATCTGCGGGAATAATAAGGAAGTCGAAGTCCCCATGGGCTAGCAATATAGTATTAGTTCGCAAGAAGAATGGGTCACTTCGTATGTGCGTAGACTATAGATGCCTTAATAAACGGACAATCAAAGATGCCTACGCATTACCCAGGATAGAGGAGATGTTCGATGTACTGAAGGGAAGCAAGTACTTCAGTACAATCGACATGAAAAGTGGCTACCACCAAGTAGAACTTGAAGAAGAGCATAAAGAAAGGACTGCTTTCACTGTTGGACCACTCGGGTTTTATGAATACAATCGAATGCCTTTCGGACTATCCAATTCCCCAGCAACTTACCAGAGGCTAATGGAAGAGTGTCTCGGAGACTATAACATGACAATCTGTGTCATATATTTAGACGATCTTATAGTCTTCGCAGATTCGTTTGAGGAGCATTTGTATAGATTGGATTTAGTTCTGACAAGATTGGGCCAGTGTAACATCAAGCTCTCTCCAGAAAAATGTATCTTTATACAAGAGAAAGTGAAATTTTTAGGACACGTGGTCAGCGCAGAGGGGATAGAAACTGATCCAGACAAAATAGAGAAGATCAAGAATTGGCCAACGCCTAAGACTGCGGAAGAGCTCAGGTCCTTTTTAGCCTTTGCGGGATACTATAGAAGGTTTATAGCAAACTTTAGCAAAGTTACTAGACCGCTGTCGGAGTTGCTACCACCGACATCAAAGAAGAGGGGAGGGAGTAAGAAAGAAGAGGATTTCAAGTGGACAGGGAAGGAGCAGAAAGTTTTCGAGGAACTGAAAGTGACGCTGTCTTCGCCTCCAATCCTGGCATATCCTGACTTTTCCATTCCATTCGAGCTCCATACAGACGCATCCTGTAAGAGTTTAGGAGCTGTGTTGTATCAAGAACAGGATGGCAGTAAGCGGGTTATAGCTTATGCGAGTAGATGCCTTACAAAGTCGGAGAAAAATTACAGCGCCTTCAAGTTAGAGTTTCTAGCTTTGAAGTGGGCCATCACTGAAAAGTTTTCAGACTACCTTTTGCTGAATCATTTCAAGGTTTTGACAGATAATAACCCATTGACGTACATTCTAACTTCAGCAAAACTGGATGCAACTGGACATCGTTGGGCTTCAGCTCTCGGAGAATATTCTTTTGATCTTTTCTACAGACCAGGTCTCAAGAACACAGATGCGGACACCATGAGTCGCTACCCATTTAGCAGCAATGAAGCTGGTTTGGAAGAAGTGGATAGAGACACTATCAAGGCAGTGTGTTCTTCCATCGTCCAATCACCTTACGTAGAGACACTTCCGGCCTGTAGTATTGACATAGTAGAAGCAACCGATGTTCCTGGCGAAACTTTAGCACTTAAAGAGCTAAGAGAGATAAGAAAGATGCAGAGACAGGATCCAATGATAGAAAAATGGAGAAAAGCGGTCATTGACAAGGTTATGCCGAAGACAGTTTGGAGTAACGAAGATATGTCAATGAAGAAGCAGTATAAGAATTTCAGAATGGAAAGAGGCTTGCTATTCAGGGTGATAAAGGAGGACGAGAAAGAGATAAAGCAGCTTGTCATACCGTCGAGTCAGAGAGAAGATATATTGAAAGGACTTCATAATGACGTGGGTCACCCAGGAAGGGAGAGAACCCTAAGATTAATGAGAGACAGGTTTTATTGGCCAGGAATGACCACATCCGTGGACAAGTGGGTCTCAGCATGTGAGAGATGCCTTAGGAGGAAGTCTGCAACTAACGAGAGAGCTCCGTTAGTTAGCATCTCTACTACGTACCCTTTGGAGTTGGTATGCTTCGACTACTTGACGTTGGAACCTGCGAAAGGAGGCATATCCAATATTCTAGTGATCACGGACCACTTCACGAAGTACGCAATGGCCATTCCAACACGGAATCAAACGGCGAAAACCACTGCCGATGCATTCTTTAACAACTTCGTTGTGAATTTGGGGATTCCAACTCGTCTTCATTCAGACCAAGGAGCCAACTTCGAAAGTGACATCATTAAGGAGTTGTGCAAGATAATGGATACCAAGAAGACACATACGACACCATACCATCCCCAGGGTAACGCTGGTCCCGAGCGTTTTAATAGGACTCTGCTGAACATGTTGGGAACGCTAGAACCATCGCAGAAAGAAGACTGGAAGAAGTACATCCATTCTCTGGTTTATTTCTATAATAGCACCCCTCACGAATCCACCAAGTTTAGTCCATATGAGCTCATGTTCGGAAGAAAGCCTAGATTGCCAATAGACCTGCAGTATGCTGCGATCTCAGAAGAGACAACGAGTAAGAGTACAAGAGAGTACGTGGAAGATCTGAGAGATAGGCTTGAGGTTACTCGCAAGATAGTAGAAGACCATGTAGATAGAGCCAAAGAGAAGCAAAAGAAACAGTATGATAAGAGAGTCAGAGGTGTGAAGATTTGCACTGGTGACAAAGTTTTGGTAAAGATTGTGTCTTTCGAGGGAAAGCACAAGATTGCGGACAAGTTTGAACAGGACACGTACAGAGTAATTGACCAACCAAGACCAGAGATTCCTGTTTTTAGGATTAAGTCGGAAGAATCGGGAGTAGAAAAAGTTCTACATAGAAATCTTCTAGTGAAGATTGAAGATGGAAGTGATGAAGAAGAGCTAGAAGGGGCTCAACAAGATAATGGAACAGAAGATGTAGCTACAGATGATAGGAAGGATGAGGAAGAAAGTAATGATCATGACGTCATGAGAGAAGAAACCGATGAAGAGGACGGAGATAGTGTTGATGTAAGACATCTATATGGGGACGCCCATAAGTCAGCTGTCGTCGGGTTTCAAGAAGAAATTGCAGAGGAACCAGAAGGAGTTCAAGCAGGAAGTCTTGAAGAAGATGTGGTTCAAGAAGTAGAGGATGAAGTGGATATGGAAGATGAAGGAGATACAGTGACAGATTGCGTGGATGAGGATCATCCAGTGGTTGAAGATGAAGAAGGAATACAGGAATCTTTAGAAGGTCAAGATGAGTCAGAGATACTAGAAGTTGAGACAGAGGAAGAACAAAAAGAAGTAGAAGCTGTGGAGAAAGTACAGACAAGCTTACCAACCCCAGCTCCAAGACGGTCAGCAAGATCCAGAAAACCGCCGGACCGATACGGAGATTATGTATCAAAGTCGATCAACCAGCGACCGTTTGATAACACAGTACATGCTTTAGGGGAGCTTATGAAGTCGGGATTGGTAAATAATGTGGATTCCGATACAGCACACAGAATCATTGCAGCAATCATGGATAAATGATGTTTTCTTTTAAATGATTAAATGTTTTATCATTTTATTGCTATATGTATTGTATTTATCCATTTCGTTCTTTTTGTAGGTTGTTGCTGCAAAGTTGGAGTTTAGAAGCTGCGTGGACGCATCACAGAAGAGGGGGAGAGATGTGCAAATTGCTAACAGGATTTGTAGATGTGATGGTCATTTTGTGTTGTAATATAGTTTTATTAGTAATATATCTTCTTGATTTCCAGGAAGGATGAGTGGTGAAAACGATTTTTGCATTGGCTTTGTTGTTAATATATTTTTTTTCTTGAGTTTCAGGAAAATACATTTTGTACCTGTCTTTGAATTTGAAGATGTTGAGAAGGGGATACGTGTGAAATAGTTATATTTCAATTTTCTTTGCAGATGATGACACAGAGACGTTATTTTTCTAAATATTGATTAATCAATTTTCATTTCAGATGGTAAACTGCAATAATGTTGTTTTTAAATAATTTGTCCATTTTAGAATTACAATAGGTCGATAGGAAGATAGTTTAGTGATAGTGTTAGGTACGGACAGACGTATGACCGTAGACAGAGACATTGTGACAATGACGGGACGTCATTTTTGACAGAGGGGGAGTGTGTAACCCGGTCTGGTTTCACAAAACCCATTTTGTAATGACGCGTACTATTGGTCAGTTTTGAGGATTAGTTTTGGCGCACAAATATCACGTGTTTTCTTTGTCCGGGCATTCCGCTCTTTGATTTTGATCAGTAAGGTTGTTTGATGTGTTCATAATTATTTTGGTTTGAAGGATCGGAGATTTGTTTAGGTTTGTATTCACCTATTGCATTCTGAGATTGTGTACGAGATGTCGGTTTTGTCGTTTGTAAAGATTCGCAATTGTATTGTCGAGTTTGAGTCGGTTCGTTGTGTTGTTGTCGGTATTCGCGCCCGCTGTCCATTTTTGTCATTTTCCCGTACCGTTCTAATCTAACCCTTATACTATTGTTTGACACCACTCACTTGTTTTACAGGTTGCACGAATGAACGAATAAAGAGGAAGAGAGAGATAGATAGATTGGCTTTCAATTCCCTAAATTGGTAAGTTAAGATTAGTTCAGCTGTGATATTGTAAATACTCTTTTAGCCACGATTGTTTGTGAATAGCGTCTTATGACTTTTACTTTTAAATTGCAGATTGTCGAGTATTGTATGATGTACAGATTGCCTTGGAAATAGAAGAGATAAAATGGGAAACGTTTTGTTTATTTGATCATCCTTATCCGGACCAATATCGAACCCCACCCTCAACCTTGTGGCCGTAGACTAGTACTACGACCATCTTGCTACATAAGGAGGATCCACTATTTCACACATCCCAGGCCCGTACGAACAGGGGGACTCTGGAGCCACCCCCCTCATAGTTGGCAAAATGCCGAATTTTCATCATTTCACATTTAAAACTTATGGCAAATCTAATTTAGCCCCCCCCCCCCCAATATTAGACACTGGCCCAGACAGGGCCCATATGGAAATGCTTTCTACGGGCATGCATTCTAAAGTATACTAACGGGAAAAAGTTAACTGTGTGCATTTCCTTTTTAATTAACACCTTGACTGCATACGGTACATGAATGAAATTTTACGAATGCCCATCTAATCATTTACTTTCAATAATTGTCAATGTATTACTATACTTGTTATTACCGTAACAATTCCTGAACGTGGATAAGGATAAGATTCGCGTTTACAAGACATTTTCGAGTGTGAACACCGTTGGTATTAACCCATTACCACACAATGACTCTTTTTGACTCCCCACAAAATAATGGCCATGGAAAACATTGTGGAAAATGAAGAAATTGCTTGTAACAAACAATTTCTTCATTTCCCACAATGTTTTCCATACAAAAAGACCTGAAAACTAAAACTTCCATGCACTTGAAATTGTCGTCTGCAGGATCTTTGAATTTGGACCGCCTAAAATTTTGTTGTTTGGTAATGGGTCAATACATGCTATGCAATTGTCCTTAGAAAACAATAGATGCTGTCTAACCCACTGAAAGTAATGTTGTCAATAACATCGTAGCAAGACTATGGATATCGCAAGACGTCTGAAACGGATGGTCTAATCCGTTAATCAGCCTCTACTGCTGATAGAACTCAACTCATGAAGCAATCTATCTGTAACGTTTGCCTTTTTCTGTCGATTTCACAGGTAGTCGTTCCGATAATGGTTGTCTTTTCGGAATGACGTCACGTGTAGACGTTGGATGTGTTGGAATCGTCTCAAAATTGTAGCATGGCAAGTAAATCGAAAACAGTCTAATTAATGGGGTAATTCGACTGTTTTTGATTTACTTGCCATGCTTCAATATCTTGTATTTATTTCGGTACATTTATGAATAATCTTTAAATTGGCGACCATTTGCATTAGACAAGTGGCTACTTTCTTATGACGGGGAGTATATTTGCGCTACTATAATTAAATCCATTTGTTTCAATATTTTAGATTTCTTAAAGATAAAATGTTAAAAAAAAGACGTCTCACTACATTTCTCCTGAAACAAAAGTTTACGTTCATGATCTGTTTTCATGACTTTATAACATAGCCGCCAAATAATACGACGTCGTTCCCACGTTTTGTGTAATTGACGTTGAAGTGCGTATAGCAAACATTGAATCAAAAGAAGAATAGATCTATACTGAACATAATTTGGCTCCTTTTTTCTTAATATTTTTCTTTCATATTTTCTTATTTAGTACACACATTTTAACTTCTCAACATATAAAATCAATATATTTTGACATCTAGAGCAGTCAGCTAGACAAATTGGCGGACGGGTAGAAAAACGGACGGACGGGCAAACGCAGCACTATCTATATGGTGGTCATTACTGAAAGCCTTCTAATTGGGGGCTGCAATACCAGATAGGCCTATTGTTTTGGAAATGATTATTGTATACCATTAATTCATCTTTGAAAAAGAATAAAAAACTAGGTCTACTATATATACACCTAGTGACGTTTTTTTCGGACAAACACTAGTGCTTCGTCGGTGTAAATCTAAAACGTCACAAACTCAACTTTATTGAAGCTGCAGTTACGGGATTTTATAACAACACCTACGATTTATCCATATTTAACCGAAAACCCATTCTATTGTTAGGACGAAAGTCATTGCAATTCGAACAGCCATTGAAAATGATCACGGTATCATAAATAAACCGTACAAGTCCCCTTCAAAAAACGTTAACTACGATTTTCACATCGTTAAAAAACTTCTACTCCAAGAATTGTACTACCAACTTCAGAATCAGTCAGAGAAATAAAATAACAAAACTGACAATAGCCTCTAAGTGTCTCTCCGATTCGTCCATATTGTTTTGGGCGGATAAACACGTGTAAATCGTTGTGTACATGCTCAAACTACTAAAACTGGTTTTTAAACGCGCATTTAAACATAAAGTATCTGTACCTTGTGTTCATGAAAAATGTTCCTCGCTTTGTCCGAGTTCACCACCAGTGATTACAATTATATTGTTTTAGATAAAGTTAAAAGTGAAAAATAGATAATAGAAAAGAATTATGTGGGTGTCTATTTAAGGGTTTCAGAGTGAATAATGGAATGTTTTATGTCTCTAGTCTTATTTATATCATAACAAGATTACCATAGTCACAATAAACACCCCACTTATAAAACTTGAGACACAAAAATGGCATTGACAAGGATAAATATCCACTAAAAAAACCTGTAAAAGGTTGTGTTCACAAGAATGTTTTATAAATATCCAGTAAAAAAATCTGGGAGGAATTGCGTTCACAAGGCTGAAATATTATTAAGCCCAAGGGACTAAGTGTCGAGAGGCATAACTCTTGAAAAATTCAATGAACCACAAAATCCTTGTACATCTACAAATTACGTTGATGACATTGACCAAATTCGTTTAAATCAAGACAAAAGGTTAGGAGGAGGCATAACTCAGGGAAAAATCAATGAACTATAAAAAATTTACTTCATGCACATCTACCAATAAAGGTGATAACATCCATCAAGTTTCTTTAAGATCCAGCCAGAACTTAGGAGGAGTTGCGTTGACAAGGTTGCAATTTCAATAAGCCCCAGAGACTAAGTTATAAGGGCGCATAACCCAAGGAAAAATCAATGAACCATAAGATCCTTACTTCATGCACATCTTCCAATTAAGATGATAACACCCATCAAGTTTCATTGAGATCCAGCCAGAAACTTAAGAGGGGTTGGGTTTACAAGGCTGAAATTTCAATAAGCCCCAGAGACTAAGTTATAACAAGGTATAACTCAGGCAAAAAACAATGAACCATAAAATCCTTTCTTTATGCCCATCTATTAATGAAGGTGATAACATCCACCAAGTTTCAAAAAGGTCCAGCCAATACTTAGGAGGAGTTGTGTTCACAAGGTTGCAATTTCAATAAGCCCCAAAGACTAAGTTATAAGGGGGCATAACTCAGGGAAAATCAATGAACCATAAGACACTTACTTCATACACATTTACCTATTAAGGTGATAACATCCGCAAAGTTTAATTAAGAAGCAGCCAGAAACTTAGGAGTAGTTGCGTTCACAAGGCTGCAATTTCAATAAGCCCCAATGACTAAGTAATAAGGAGGCTTAACGCAGGCAAAAAACAATGAATGATAACATCCTTACTTCATGCACATTTATCAATTAAGTTGATAACATTGACTAAGTTTCAAAAAGATCCAGCCAGAAACTCATGAGGAGTTGTGTTGACAAGAAAAGTGGACGTACGTAAGCACGTACCTACGGACAGACGGATGGATAGACGGATAGACGGAGAAGATGACGCCAATATTCGACCGCCTCCGGCGGCGTATAAAAAGTAAAAATGCCAATTGTTTTATCAAATTGCACTTCCCCTAAAAGTATCCTATATCACAGTGGATAATCACGTGATACAATATTTTCAGAATATCTTCAATAAGTTTGTGAATACTGGACCGATTTGAATTCGGTTTGAAGCAGAGAATGTGGACATACGTCACGCATTAGATGTACGTGGTTGATTTTTGAAAGATCAACTGATAAAAAAGTAATTGAAGATAAATCAAAATTTTGGTTTATCTTCAAGAACTTTTTTATCAGTTGATTTTTCAAAAATCAAACGCGTCCAGCTTTTTCCTAGCATTTTCCTACTTCTCTGCTTCAAACCGAATTTAAATTGGTGAAATATTAAAAGAGATATTGAAGATTATCGGAAATTCTGAGTCACGTGATTATACACTGTGTATATGTCTATGGAGTTTTGAGCCGCTAGCGATTACGGTTAAGGAGGTATTCCTCGAATGAAAATTATTCTTATTATGGATAATCTTTTGGGAAACTTTCACACCGAAAGATTCTTCGCTTCAAGTTATTTTGTTTCATTTCTCAGCTTTCGTCGAGATAAATTGTACCGTAAGCGCCTTTGACGGCCTTTCCCGATTCTAAGGGACTCTGCAACAAAACACATGGTTTTCTTCAAACATTTAAGAAAAAGTCGTTCAACTTACTAGCATGTGGCAAAACCAGGAGCACAGTGGCCATTTCTTCCATTTATTGTACATCCACCTGATGGACAATGAAACCTTAAGCCGCCAGGACAATTTTGATCTTGGTAGTCAGCCTCTTCGCCGATTGTAAGATTCGTCGATTCCGGAAATAGCCGAGGTTTTCCGAGTACATCCGTCAACAGCATCAGAAGGCATGTCATGGTAACAAATAAAACGAGTCCATAATCCATCTATAATCCAAAAAACAAAATAAAAGAAATTGAATTGTTACAATTATAATTTAATATTAGCTGATTTCATTAAAATCCGAGCGGAGCGCCCATTCGCACGGCGAAGTCGCGTTAATGGCAACGCGTGAAAACGTTTTTACGTACATACGTTGGGCCGATATTTTTTTTAATTATTGAACTTCCGGTCTCCGGAGTGAATGTTTTTGGACATCAGTTATTGTGTTACGGTTGTAAAAGATGGTCGATAATGCTTACCAAAAAATAAAGACGTTAAAGCTGTGGGATTCAATTTATTTAACAAATACAAGCTGTGGACGAATTACGTCTGTGAAATCCTTACCACAATTTTAAAAATCGCAGCGTTTCTGGCTGCCGGAAGTGAAGAGTGGTATCCGGCTTTGTCGTGGGTTGGACTAAAACACGCAAAGGAACCGTTTTTGGCGCAAAGGACGCAAAGGACCTGAAGGCGACGGAAAGGAGATTTATATATCAGCCCAAACTCTTTAATCATGATTATTTATCGCATTAAATTGCTTTATTCATGTATTTTACAATTAAATCTAGCCAATAATGTTTGTTTTGGACATAAAGTGTCTGAATTCTGTCCGATTTTCGTAGTCCACTCACGGACGAAAAGGAGATGGTGCAGTGGTGGTGGCTCAAAGGAGATTCATATTAGCCTTAACTCCTTTGTAACGAATTTGTATTGCATTTAATAGCAATATTCACGTATTTTAATTCATTTAATATCATATCTAATCCATCATGTTTATTTTTCGGTCAAAGAGTATCTTTTTTTGTTTGTTTGTTTTTTGTGTGTGTTTTTTGTTTTTGTATAAAATCCGATTTTCATATGCTACTCACAGGCGAGAAGGATCTGGGCGGCGCAAAGGAGATTTGTATCAGTATAAACTTTTTAATCATGAATTTCCAACGCAATAGATTGCAATATTTATGTTTTATCAGATCATATCTATTCAACAGTGTGTATTTGTTTTAGAAAAAGTGTCTGGTTTTTGTATTTAGATCTACTCCGATTTTCATATACTCGCGGGCGAAAAGAAGCTTGCGATGGTGCAAAGGAGATTCAAATCAGCCTAACTCCTATTAATCTTGATTTTTATTGCATTAAATGGCAATACTCATTTATTTTAATATCATATCTAATCAATCATGTTTATGTAGGGACATAAAGTGTCTGGTTTTTGTGTTGATTTCGATTTTTATAGGCTAAACTCATGGGCGAAAAGGGGCTGGTGGTGGCGCAAAGCAGATTCATATCAGCCCAAACGGGTAGGACGATTTACCAAAAACGTACCGAAACCGACCGAAATGTACCGAAACCAATACCGAAACGGGCCGAATTGTAGCGAAACAGTATCAAAACATGAAACTGTTTTCATCTAGACATGTAGTGAATTCATCAGGGTGTAGCCCAATCTTAGTCTGGTCTAATATTGATTCGGTCGGCACAATCCCTTCAGCCAATCAAAAACGTCGTCAGTCATACAGCGCGCACCTGCACTCATTCGGTGGAGGTGAAAGCTTCGGTCTTTTTCCTTAAAGCATTACCAACTTTCAGCATTAATATCTCGAGGACTACGCCCGATTATTAAAAATGCATTGGTAGTTAGAAAGTTTAAATCACATTCTTTAAAAAAGAGTTTTGTTTTTGAATTTTAACGATGGATTTTTGAAATATTCTGCCTCAAAATTGGTGTCCCGTAACGATAAAGACCGAGGTAGTACCCTCGATGAAAAAATGAAAGTGAGGCTATGACGTCATGCCGACTGATTCTATGAAACGAGTTACAGTTGTCGAGATAGTTTTTTTTTCTCTTCAAAATATCTCTCAATACGTTGTAGGCTTAGTTTTTGAAATTTGAGACGTCAATCCGTTGTCTGAGAAATTGAGAGAGAGCTTAACTGGATAAATCTAGTGTAATTAAAATGAATGGTGTAGTTAGATTAAACGGGTGATTAGATTATTTTTCACAAGCATTCTAAACTCGCTGTTAAAAGGGATAGGCCCTAATCATTTGGCTTAAATTTTTGCAACGACGCACGTGTCCTGCAGATTTCAAACGAATGGTCGCGTTTGGAAATGTTACCTCTTTCCAGGAAAGAGGTAAAATTTCCAAACGCGACCATTCATTTGAAATCTGCAGGACACGTGCGTCATTGCAAAAATCGATTGTTTGAGAGAGAGCTTAACTGGATAAATCTAGTGTAATTAAAATGAATGGTGTAGTTAGATTAAACGGGTGATTAGATTATTTTTCACAAGCATTCCAAACTCGCTGTTAAAAGGGATAGGCCCTAATCATTTGGCTTAAATTTTTGCAACGACGCACGTGTCCTGCAGATTTCAAATGAATGGTCGCGTTTGGAAATGTTACCTCTTTCCAGGAAAGAGGTAAAATTTCCAAACGCAACCATTCATTTGAAATCTGCAGGACACGTGCGTCATTGCAAAAATCGATTGTTTGAGAGAGAGCTTAACTGGATAAATCTAGTGTAATTAAAATGAATGGTGTAGTTAGATTAAACGGGTGATTAGATTATTTTTCACAAGCATTCCAAACTCGCTGTTAAAAGGGATAGGCCCTAATCATTTGGCTTAAATTTTTGCAATGACGCACGTGTCCTGCAGATTTCAAATGAATGGTCGACGCGTTTGGAAATTTTACCTCTTTCCTGAAGATCGATGCACGATCTTTGAGCTATTTCCCAAATAGAAATATGTTAGACTGGTCGTTTTTGAGACCAGAGCCTTTTCAAGATTTCAAGACAACAAAAGGCATTTATAAAGGCATTTTGTATTCATTGTCCAATTGCTCCTTGCTTATACTTTCTGTCTAAATATAAAAATGTGAATTTGTCTATTTCGTATCCATTTTAAAGGAAAACATGCTGATTACATTTTCCCCTCAATTGTTACCATTACTTTTATCATTGTGCTTCAAAACTGGTCTTGTTTGAGAAAAGTTTATGGGTAACTTCTACAAATTTGCATTACACATAGATTCTTCTATCTCTTTTGTTGTACTTATTTGCATTTGTTTTATGCTTTGTCTTTGTAATTATTTGTAGAGGCCCACAGGGAAGACTGGGTATTATCCCAACTGTGTAGCCTCGTTATTATTATTATTATTATTATTATTATTATTATTATTATTATTATTATTATTATTATTATTATTATTATTATTATTATTATTATTATTATTTAGTAACATTAACATTTATTTCAATTATATCACAGAAACTATCGATTATCAGCATTTTCTTCTATTGCATCAATATCTTTTCAAGCATTTTCTGTTGGGGACGTTTAAACAGGTTTTGTGATTGCGGATCAATTGTGTTTTCACGAATTTAGTCGTTGTTTAGGAATATAGATATATGGTCAATAAATGGGGTTTGTAAAATTTGTAAACATTAATTTATTTTATAATCGATCCCTCTATTTGGTGTCACTCCTCAACGAAACGGGCCTATCAAATATATAGTAAAATGGGCCAATTTGGCAGCTTCTAGCTCCTCTCAGAAGTCTTTGTGGCATGTTTTACTTAGTCTGCCTGACAGACCATTTCTTTGTCTTTAATTTACTACTAAGAAAGTGATATCAATAGCACCATCAGCTAAAATCACACACCCATGAACACAGCCACCCTTGAAATTTGCTATCTCTTTTCGGAATATGCATGTGACACACCCCCATGAAAGGTCACGACCGCGCAAGAAACTAGTAGTTCCCGACAAATTCATTAAAACACATCCTAGCAGTACACAGATGGTCTCCCAGTATGCAGAACCATATTTCATGCATCTGCCTATTCTATAGACACAGAATCAAAGCAACAATAGGAGCGAATCGATTTTTGACGGAACTATGTTTGTATACTACGACCCGGAAGCATTTCCCGTTGTGGAGTGTCTCTATTTGCCGTTTTGGTACAATTCGGCCCGTTTCGGTATTGGTTTCGGTCGGTTTCAGTACGTTTCGGTAAATCGCCGAACCGCAATCATTCCAAAGAATTAATGCATAGATCTATACAATGTAGTTTTGTCGGTCTAAAAGTGAACTGGTATGTTTAGTTGGTCTTCGCTCGCTTTAAGCCTTTGCCTTAATTACATATTAACTCCATGATTTTTTTTTTTAAATTGCCGGAACTTCTTTCAATGATATGGATAAATGGATGTGCCCTGTGCAAATCGGCATATTACGTTCGTTTTGAGTAGTAAACTGCAAGTTTTATCATTAAATCTTACTCTTAAATAGATTTTCTAGTTGAAACAAACTCAATTTCAAAAACTTATTGCTGAAAAGGCACTTGAGGGGATGGAAAATAACGTTACGACGACAGAATTCGTTGTAAACGACGTAGCAGTTACGTGCGCTTTTTATGACGTCATTTAAAGTTTTCGTCACGGAAAGGCACGTGCGTAAGATCTGAATACCTTGGCAGCGGGCAGATATCGCACATCTATCCGCTTCTTTGCACATAGTCCGACCGATATCTCATTCTTTCTAGTCGCAAATATTGCTATTTACGGTAATACAATGTATTATTAAATTATAAGGAATGAATGCAATTTTATTTTTTTCATGCAGGTAATTCCACGTATCCCTCGCAAATAAGGTCACAGTCATCGACACAGCCGGTTGTACGGTGTGTTAATACCGCGGAGGTGTGTCTCATTGACCTTGACCTTGTCTCGTTTTGAAGTAAAAATAGAATGTGTAAACACGCTGCTAAAGGATTGATCTATAGCAAAGGAAAGGTGGTTATTCGCCGTGTTAGAGGTTTTTAATAAATATGCATTTCAAATTGTTTTTTTCCATGCACAAATATGAGTTCCCGAACAGTTCGGAAGCATAAAAAATCTAGAATGGGCCACTTTAACCCTTTCCCGAACAGAACCTGGTTTTGACGTCCCTCATAGAGAACGACTGGAAAATATTGATAATTAGCAATTTCTTCTTTTGTCTCAATATTTTCTCTGTTGTAAAGGACACAAATACTTTGTGCATCATCATTCATTTTTTCATTTTCCGTGGCCTAATGGTTAGGGCGTCTGTCTTAGAAGCGGGAGGTCGAAGGTTCGAATTCCGGTGGAAGCCGGCCCATCGGGTTAAAACTGAAGCGACCGATCGATGATCCGCCGGCTAGTTAAAGGGACATTTCATTCCAATTTCAATATTTTAAAGTATGTCTTGATGCCAAGATTGGTTATTCTAATGAGTATAAATACTATTAGTTTTTTTAAGTTGTTGCCAAAGAGCGAGAAACACGCATTTAAGGTTTACAGACCCTGAAAAAATCTACACTTTCTAGCCATACGAAATGCATCAAAATTCACACACTTGTAAATACACTTCACATAAGTTGGTTCACCGTGCCAGATTTCAAGATTATGCTTCAAGAAGAAAATGATTTACAAATATTATTTTACTCTATATTCATATGCAAGGGAGGTAATTTTTAACCTTTTTGTCAAATATTTCCATGAGTATGCATTAATTCAAAATTCTAAACCGTGCAAAATGCTTATATTTAAATTTGGAATGGAAATGTAACACAGTTTAAGAATTATTTGCACTTTTCAAATTTCGCTTCTGGCTTTTTGGTGCTTTTGAGGGATCGGATACCTTAAAGTTGAGACATAATCGATAAATTGCATAGGCCAGTCACTTTGGCATTTAGGGTACCACTAATTCTAACAGAAATAATTTTGTAATTGAACGAAAGTCTTTTATATCATGATCAACATATCAAAAGTCCTCAGAGCAAATCTGGGGGGAAATGGTGTTAAATCACGCTAAAAGATGCCTTGATATCATCGTAATACACTGGTCCATCCTAACCACCATACATTTTCTCGTGTACCACGTGCTTCTCTTACACTATACTTTTCACATATCATTTTTAATTTGATTGAATTTTATATGAACATTGAAAAATGTATTCATTATAAATAAAAATTTAATTATAAATAAAAATTTAAAAGGATAATATAACGAATAAGTAAAAATAATTTCGCTTTAAAATAAAATTATCTGCGATCGATTTTTAAAAGTACGGAAGTTCAATGTGACTATGGTATTATTACATCTGTCAGATATAGATTATTCAAATCGGAATTACACAATTTGCGAGTAAATCATCCTTTACTCGCCCCCAACCACTTGGTTTGGAGTCGACACATGCTTTTTCATACGCCGCCGGAGGCGGACGTATATTGGCGTCATCTTTTCCGTCTGTCCGCCCGTCCGTCCATCCGTCCATCCGTCCATCCGTCCGTGCGTCCGTCCACTTTTCTTGTCAACGCAACTCCTCCTAAGTTTCTGGCTGGATCTTCTTGAAACTTGGTCAATGTTATCACCTCAATTAGTAGATGTGCATGAAGGAAGGATTTTATGGTTCATTGATTTTTGCCTGAGTTATGCCCCCTTAAAACTTAGTCCCTGGGGCGGCGTATATTGTGACCATGGCACTCTTGTGTTATTATACGCCCGAAGGGTCGTATTATGTTATGGCCCGGTCGTCTGTCTGTCCGTCTGTCCGTCCGTCCGCCCGTTAGCAATTTCTTGTGTGCGCAACTTCTCATACAGTTTTGATCGGAATTTAATAAAACTTGCCATAATGGATCTCCATGGTGTCTAGTTGTGCACACCGCTTACGGAATTCAGATATCTCTTTTCGTATTTGAATTATCTTCCCTTGAATAAAGAAAATGCCCATTTTATTGTGTGCGCATTGTGTGCGCAACTCCTCCTACAGTTTTAATCAGAATTTTATCAAACTAGCCACAATGAATTAACATGGTGTCCAGTTGCACACTCTGCTTACGGAATTTAAATAACTGTTTTCGTTTTTGAATTATCTGCCCTTGAATTTAAGGAAAAATGCCCATTTTCTCAAAAATGCACATTTTCTCGTGTGCGCAACTCCTACAGATTCAACCCGAAATCAATCAAACTAGCCACAATGAATCTCCATGGTGTCAAGTTATACACACCGCCTACAGAATTTAGATTCTGTTTTCATTTCTGAATTATCTGCCCTTGAATGTAAGGAAAAATGCCCGTGTCCTTAAAAATGCCCATTTTCTCGTGTCGCAATTCTTACAGTTTCGACCAGAATTCAATCAAACCAGTCACAATGAATCTCTATGGTGTCTGGGTGTGGAAGCATAATTTAGATAACTTCTCATGTTTGAATTATCTGCCCTTGAATTGAAAAGAATGGCCAATTTTGCTGACAAGCCCCTCTCGGGCGTATATGCGCCGCTCTGCGAAGCTCTTGTCAAATATCGAGGTAAAGGACGAAAATTATTAAAATGGATATCTTCACATTTTCTCTCGATAATTACTTGTTTCATTGTGCGTTTTATTCTTTCAGTTACTTTGATATTTTTTGCATCTCTTTATCTCGTGTCGGTCTGAAAGGAAGGGTGTCAATAAGGCCGTTTTCGTGACCTAGTCCGAATTTCTTCCTTTCTACTAGTATACACTTAACCACTGACATGTTGACCATATGCAAGTAAAGTATCCACTTAAACGAAGCAATAATTCGTAAAATTATAATTTTCATAAAGGCTCTACATTTGTACAAATTAAAAGTCTTCCGCCAACTGAAGTTGCTGCCATATACCACAGTTTTAGAGCCTATCTTCAAGTCCAAACGTGGGTAGGAAACACGATAGAACCAACTGAATGGGGCTGGAACAAAATCAACAACAAATTAAATCCAGTTAAAACACACTTGTCTGCTGCAACCGAACGCCTGCTCAAAATTACTAGATGTAATTGCAAACTAAATTGTGATTCCAAAATGTGCACATGTAGGAAACATGGTCTGTCCTGTTCAGCGGGTTGTGGAGAGTGTCGTGGTGTAAGCTGCACTAATGAGCTCTTTATTAATGAAGATTTCGAAATGGATTGAATTTATAAGTGCCACCCAGATGAACATGTATCTGGAAAAAGGGCCTTTATAACATTTAATGCAAACACACTGTAGATCTTGATCAAGATTAGGCTGTGCGTACGCACTGTCTGATCACAAAGCCCGTTGTTCCTATATAATTTTTTCGTGTCCTATACCGTCTTTTATATTGTCAACCTTGATCAGACATTACTGAGGCACAATTCGATCTACATATTCGGTAGTCTGAAGGATTAAAATGGTCGCTTATCCAGATCCGCACCAACACACAAAAACTCAAAGATATCTAATAAAGCAGTTTTTGTCTTTGGGGTATATACAACATCAAATATGCATATAGATATACTATTTTGTCTTACATAATCTTGAATTGCACATAATTTGAAAACATACAAACGATTTTATTATTATTTATTATCATTATTATGACTCGAAATCCATTACAAAGTGATAGAAATGAATTTTGTGCTAAAATAGACTCGGTTTCCGTTGATTCAAGCCGTAGTTACGAGATTTTATAACAACACCTGCGAGATACTATTGTTTGTCTGAAATTACGTCACGGTTAACTGGATAAAACTATTCCTTATATGCATTATTGGCCGGTGGCTTTCTAGATAGCAAAAATCAATCAGAAATGAAAAACAGTCATTGAATTGCGGTCTGTGAAGAGAATCGAATCGTAAAATAAACTACAAAAGATGAAAGTGATGACAATCAGATTTTTATCCTTTTGTATCAACATTTTCTTTGCTATAATGTACACAAATCCGATCTTTTTGCAAATTGTTTTTTGTCGTCTGCAGCAGCTTTAGAATGGGAAGTCTAATATTTACGTTCAGATGTCGGTTTCAATGTATTTGATAAGTAAACCTTAGTAAATGAGTGGGTGGGGTAATTTCACCTGCAAACTCATTTTCCATGTCTAATTGAAATAAAGAAAATATCAAAGTCTGTGTTTTTTACTTTATAAACCCCTAATATTACGTTATCTATAATATGTTGCATCCACAATAACATATTTGGTTTTAAAAGATGGGTTTCTAAGCCTACACGGAAAAACAATCTTTCGGCTTGCCTTGTAGGGGTCTCTTCGTTAGATCGATATTTTTCATATTTCCCCTCGAGTAACATTTGAGGACTTTTTTTCTGGAATGAGTAGATGGTTGTAGATTATAAAAATTTTGGTTTCGTTTCTGTTAGAATTAGTGGTGGGTTGGGCCTATTTTTCGGCTAAAGTGACTGGCCTATATAAATCCGAACTGTCCACAACAATTTGTTTAATTTTAACACAAAAATATAGATTTCTCGTAAACAGCGCAATATTTTGGCTTGAAATTTTCAGAATTTTCTTAAGGAAATGTGCTCTTTCAGGTAAAAATAAAAGTAAAATTTATGACAAAAAAAATCTGAAATGTCACTTTAAAGTAATGGTTACCGTAGACCCATCTCTGCCAGACGCCCGGCATCATGAGTGCGGAATCGGGAAGTACTGTGCATTCATTAATCTCTTATGAACAGAGCACATTATCTCTACATTCCATTTCGATAGAATGAGCTCTGTTCTCGCGGGGTCATTTCACGTCTTTAGAATCTCGGGGCCTTGGCGGGGATTTCAGTATCCAATCGTTAGCTTTAACACAACAAAACAATTTAAAAAGCTGATACAACCTTTCATTGGCTGACGCTTCAAATTACCGGCTTCAGCCAAAAATAGAAGCGACGTAATGTATACGTAATCAAACAAGATCAATCGATAATTCAAATGTTACCGGTTTCAGCCAAAAATAGAACAGACGTAATGTATACGTAATGATCATGCAAGGTAAAGCTGAATGATTTCGATTCGATAATTCAAATGATGTGCTATAATTAGATTATGACGACCAAATAGGCTGTTGGCGTACCGAAAACTACAGAGGTCATATTTGATGGTTTAATCAATAGAACTCTGCGTTGGAGAGTATGCATTCATAAGAGAGTGTCTCATAAGCCTAAACTTATAGGTGACACTATAATAAACAAGCATTTATATATTTAGGAACTTCAAATTGGACTACTCAAAATTTCATTGTTTGAGAAGGGGTTAAATTCTCAACTATCATATATATGGATGACTGTATCTTTATATGGTTTATAGGATTTATAGGAGAGAATTAAAAGCACTCGCATCGAAATAATAATATTTAACGCATTACCGATCGCAAAATTTTCTGCTTGTTCAAGTTCAAAGATGTTGTAGACAATTTCAAGGGAAGAAAATTGTATATTTCTTGGTATTTCTGTATAGAAAGTATTGTTGGAAATAAAGAGAAATTGCTTGTCGCAAGCAATTTCTTCATTTTTCACAATGTTTTCCAAACCCTGTGCATGTGGGGTAGTCTCTGTGCATTATTTAAATAACCCATTACCACACAATGTCTCTTTTTGACTTCCCACAAAAATTGCAATGTAAAACATCTTGGAAAATGAAGAAATTGTTTGTGACAAGCAATTCTGACATTTCCCACAATGTTTTACATCCAAAAAGACATTTGGTAACGGGATAATCAGATAACCGTTCACCATCCGACTAATTAACCCTTTCCCAGACAATGCTATTTTTGGCTGCTCAAAATTGGGAACATAGCAAAGGACCGTTTCTTATTTGGTGATGACAATCAATTTTCCATAAACAAAGGATGCAAATTGGGACTATCTAAATCGAAAGAAGTCACGAACCACATTTTCAAGTTAATGATAAATTTTGATATTTTACGCCATTCTTTGGAGGGAACATTCTGGCAAATGAAGAGAGCATCTTCCACAATGTTTTATTTAGCCACTGTCTATGGTAGCGTCAAAAAGTGTCAATGTGTAAGAAATGATTTATTATGCAACATTGATTGAACTACACATTAGTAAACATCCCAGAGAGTTATTGTTGGCGCAAGATCGTATGGCACATGTTTACATTTTGTCGAAATGTAAATAAAACAGTTTTGTATAAAAGATGAATAAATTCTTTATAAGTAGTGACGTAGACATGTTGTAAATTTAGGTACAGTGGTAGAGCGCTCTGTGTAAACATGTGCCATACGATCCTGCGCCAATAATAGTGTACCTTAAACTATAACAAAATTGACCAAACGCCAACGTTAACCAGTACCTGTATCTTTTTAAGAGTGAAAAAGTGAAAGAAAGAGTCAATATTTGAAAAAAATATGTTAATATTAATATGTTACCTTCAATTTTCTAGTTTCTGTTCTTCCGTAATTAAAAGAATATCCACAAAACAAATTTGATCAATTTTGAATAATTGTATCTAATCTCTGACACCCCTTAACCCTTTCCCAAACGACAAGATTTTAGGGCAGTCAAAATTGAAAGTTGCTACAGACAACATATTGATGTTACTTAAGATAGAATTTGGGTACAAAATAGCTCAGAAAATATTGAGGCAAAAGGAGAAACTGCTGGTTATCAGCATTTTCTTCTTTTGGATCTATGTTTTCAAACGCATGTTCAATTAGGTACGTCAAAACAAGGTCTTGTTTTGGAAAGGGTTAATAAGACATCATGTGACTTCAAGCCTTTCAAGACTTTCAAGCCTTTCCTAAGTATAAACGTTTCAGACCGATCGAATTTGAACAAAATATTTTCCAAAGTGAAGAGAGTTGTTCGAGTCATTGAAATGTTTTATTACAAAAGTAGAAAAGGTATGATATATCGAAACGTACAAATGAATAAGATGCTGACTATTAATGTTTTCAAACACAATTCTCTGATAGAGATGTCGAAACGAAAGCTCGATTTGAAATGCGAAAAACCTTTTCGCATTTACTTTTACCCTTTTCTTGGTCGTGACCCTTTCAGAGAGTTTTTCTTCGATAAATGAAAAAGAGGGTAGCGAAAGAAGATTTGTTAATGACGTGTTTTTTCTACTAGAGTGGATCACATTGGGGATTGTGCATGATGGGATGGATAACGAATACGGACAAAAGTAATCTCGATTCTGGTAAGATTTTTTTGCAATACCATCCCATCATGCGCAATCCCCACCGTGTGGATGTTACTATAAAATCATTACGGCAATAATTTTTGCGTAAGTTTGAAGGTAATACTACAACACCAAAATCTGTTCGGCACTGATAGGCAAGAGGCATACTTCACATTCAATCAGAAACATTTCAGGCCAAATAACATATATTTGGAAGTCGGATTTGTGTTGTTTATATAGCACTGGTGGTGAACTCGGCCAAAGCGAGGGGCGTTTTTCGCTACAACAAGGTACAGATATTTTACGTTTAAATGTGAGTTTAAAGATCTGATTGGATAGTTTTTTTCTAATAACAATGAATTTGTTCTAAAAATAGACCGGGTGTATCGATTTGTATTGACAAACCGTCCGTGTGGTTATAAAATCTCGTAACTACGGCTTTATCGAAGCCGTAGTTACGATATTTTATAACAACACCGACGGAATACTATGATCGCGAAAAAACGTCCCACGCTTTGGCCGAGTTCACCACCAGTTTATACTAGGTAACTTATGTAAGTTTTACACTTTTTACTTCTAATCGTGACTGGGCGATACTTCAAGGGCTTTTAGAAACGTGTCAGAAAGAAAATTTAATCCATTACCAAACGACAAAATTTTAGGTTGATCCAAATTCAAATATGCTGCAGACGACAATTTCAAATAAATAATATTCAAATTTTTGTTGTATTTTGGGGTAGAAAACACTGTGGGAAATGAAGAAATTGCTTGTCACAGGCAATTTCTTTATTTTCTACGATGTTTTCCAAGCCGATTTCTTGTGGGGAGTCAAAAGGAGTCACTGTGTGGTAATGGGTTAAGAAAGGATGGCACGAATCATCAACTTTTCGGGGGTGGGGGAGGGTGGGATTTGATTCTTGATTTTTTTTTTTTTCGTTTTTCTTTTATTACATTTCGTCGCCTTATTATTATTATGTTATAACTGATTTTTTTTTGTGAAAATTGAGATTTTGATACCGTTGGAATCGTCTTGGAGTGTTCTATCGGATGGTGCATACAGATTGTTGAAATGGAGTCTGGTTCAATAGATTCCCAGTAACAGAATTTCTATCTGTACCCCTTTCACATTTTTGTCAACATTATAATGTTCTAAGTGAATAACGTCCAATGATATCAATGATATCAGTTTCTTCAAGTCATGTGATTCAAAAGTTTGAGTATTAAAGTGCTCCATTAGAAAATGAAATAGAAGAATTTATTCCGTCCCGGATTGTCCATCATCAATGTTTACAATTATAATGCTCTAACTGCATCTTTATTGATGAATAATTGGCACTGATAGGCATAGATAGAACATTATAATATTAACAAAAATGAATAAAATATCACATTTCTTTTCTACCTGAAATTAAAAAATGAAATAACAAAAAATTGTATTCAACCAAAAAATACAATTTTAATAGAATAAGAGAGAACAAAAATATTTGAATCATATATCTTTTTTCCGTCAAAATCGGATGCATAGAAAAAAGTTATTAAAGGTTGAAATTTCAAACTCGATTTTCTCGAAAGTGTAAAAAGTCGGGTTAGAACATTATTAAGAATAAGGCGACGATTTATTTCGACCACTTTAATGATTATAACGTACAAGATGCTATTCATTTAAAGTTTTCTCCTTGTCTTTTAACCGTTTCCCAAACAAGACCTGGTTTTGACGTCCCTAATGGAACAGGCTTGGGAAAATATTGAAGCAAAAGTAGAAATTGCTGATAACCAGCAGTTTCTACTTTTGTCTCAATATTTTCTGTGCTATATACACAAATCATGTCTTTATTATCGCCATTTTTGTTGTCTGCAGCAGCTTTCAAATTGGATCACACTAAAATCTTGTTGTTTGGGAAAGAGTTAAACAATATAAGATGTTGCCATAGAAAATGTAGAAAAAAGAACGTGTTTCATTACGTTTCGATGTAGGTTTTATTGGCACTTATACAGAACATAATTATGTACATTTTATTTGAATTTATTACATACTGAATGAATACCATCGCACAAATATTGTAAAGTTTCACATTTTGTAGTTACGTAACTATGGTGCCCAAAATCTGACCTTTTTTTCAACAATTCACATTTCTGTCAAATCACTCATAAAGGAATTTTTCGTTCAAATCTGCAACTAGATTAAAATAAAATACATAAAGTTTACAATTAAAGCAATCACGTTTGATTCTTAAGCAACTATTTCTTTCACTTAGCAAATACAGGGAACACGAGTTTTTTAAAGTAACAAATGATTAAAATTTTCATTCAGCAACATAAAAAGCTAAATCTAAATTATATAATAAAAATACTATTAATTTCAAATGTATCGAATTTCATCCTAGCAATTTTTCAAAAGTTTACATCTGATCGTTTTTTTAACTGGACTAGTCTAACGTTTTGCAGTTTTGGGAAGGGTTCATGCCTTTCATAAAAGGTTCATCTTGGATTTGTTTCCTATGACAAAGTAGTTCGAAATATTTTGAGCAAAAGAAGAAATTATTGAAAACCATCATTTTGTTCTTTTATCTTGATGCTTTACATCGAAAAACAGTTAAATTCCTTTTTTGTTGTATATCTATATGTAACCAGAGGCGCGTTCTTTAGAGTGAGATTTTCAAGATTTCTTCAGGTGTTTTGGATAAAGCGTTTTTAAAACCGATACTTTGACCAAGTTGTTCCGAATGCTCCATATTTATACAAATGACGTCATCATGACGTCATTTGTATAAAGTATGGAGCATTCGGAACACCGCAGTTTATGAATTATGGCGTGTTCGGAACAACTCGGTCAAATATTTTTTATATTGTTTTTACAGAGTTAAATCGAGGGTTTCCGCACGAAGTAATGGGTAATGGCGCCTCCTATTGAACGCCTTAATAATCTTGCTCTAAAAAGCGCTTTATCCTAAATATCTTAAGAAATCTCAAGATATCTCAAGAAATCTCGCTCTAAAGAATGCACCTCAGTGCTTTCTTTTGACAACCCCGTAGGGTATTGGAGTTTTGAAACTTCACAGCTATGGGAGAAAATGTAACTTTTTTACAAAATTCAGTTTTTTTAAAGTTTTTTGTTGAAAGTAGCGAAAGTTTGATATATCTAGTCAGCATTTCTTTTTGTACTGTAAGGTTTTCCATTCTAAAATGTTGGAATTTTCTACACAATCTAGCATGAATTTTTACAGTATGCAAATTATTCTAACTAGCAATTTTACCCGTCTCGAAATTTGACCTTTGACCTCGATGACTTTGACCTATCCGGGGCTGACCTTTGACCTCGATGACCTTGACCTATCCGGGGCTGTCCTCCGTCTAATCCCGTCCCGTAACCCGTAAGCAATCCCGTCCCGTAACCCGTAAAAACGATAAATTTGACCTTTGACCTCGATGACCATGACCTTTCAAAAAATGAACCCCTCAAGCTGATATTCGGGGCCGCCCTCCACCTTCCCTCCAAGTTTGGTGAAGATCGTCCCAAGGACCTGGGAGGAGTAGGGGAACAAACAGACAAACAGACAAACGTTGCTCAAATTATAGTATGATGATTTCACCAGGCTGAAAGTTTTGTTGTTTGTAAAAGAGTAAACATCAAGTTTTTGTCATTCCTAACAGCTTTAACCTTGAGCCAGTCCAATCATATTTTTGTTTTCGAAATGGGTTAACCCTTTCCCAAACAAGACCTGGTTTTGACGTCCCTAATAGAAAAGGCTTGAAAATATTGAAAAAAAAAGACTGCTGATAACCAGCAGTTTCTCCTTTTGTCTCAATATTTCCTATTCCATATTTTACACAAATTCTATATTCATTAACACACATTTTTTTTTCATTTGTGGCACTTTTGAAGTTGATCATCCTAGATTTTTGCAGTTTTGGAAAGGGTTAATCCTTTCCCCCGATAATTATAGTTTTCCTAATTCAATGTGGTAAAAAGCGTTTTTTATTTGGACTTTAATAACTTTTTTATTTTGCGCTATTTCACTGTGGATAATCACGTGATACAATATTTTCAGAAAATCTTCAATAACTTTGTAAATATTGGACCGATTTAAATTCGGTTTGAAACAGATAATATGAACAGACTCACGCATTAGATGGACGTGGTTGATGTTGGAAAAATCAACTGACAAAAAAGTTATTGAAGATAAACCAAATTTTTGGTTTATCTTCAATAACTTTTTTATCAGTTGATTTTTCACAAATCCAACACAACCAGCTTATTCCTGGTATATTCCCACATTCTCTGCTTCAAACCGAATTCAAATTGGTTAAGTATTAAAAAAGATATTGAAGATTATCGGAAATTCTGAGTCACGTGATTATATACCACAAACCAACATCTCATGCAGGTTTTTTACGGTGGGCGCCAAATGTAACCCGCAAATAAATATCCCTATCGGCTCCTGTGGGGATTCGATCCTGGGACCTCTCACACCCTAAGCGAACACTCTACCACGTCGCTATAAAAGCTAGCTTGTACGGCGAGATATTATAAGTGCCCCTTATACTACACCCGGCTACATACACCCCCTCGACAATTAAGATTCTTCCACGAATCTATTTTCAACATCATCAACTCACTACTCTCACAAACCAACATCTCATGCAGGTTTTTTACGGTGGGCGCCAAATGTAACCCGCAAATAAATATCCCTATCGGCTCCTGTGGGGATTCGATCCTGGGACCTCTCACACCCTAAGCGAACACTCTACCACGTCGCTATAAAAGCTAGCTTGTACGGCGAGATAGTATAAGTGCCCCTTATACTACACCCGGCTACATTTGGAAACCACACCGCATTCAGAAAATCCTGGCTGCTTTTCCCCGCCGTGAAAAATGTTAACTTCTTGCTCGAAATTATATTTTCAAGCGTAATTCCGTTGAATTTAAATCAATCTAGATATCTATAATATTTTTCGTTTAGGAAAATGTTAATTTAGTCCTTTTTCAAACTAGACCTGATTTTGATGAGCCGGATAGAATGACTTTAGGAAAACATTGAGAAAAAAGAAGCAAAATGCTGAACACCAGCATTTTCTCGATAAGTCTCAATATTTTCTGTTCTATAAATTAGCCCCCCCACCCCACAAATTTTGTCTAAATCAATATCCATTCTGTCCTTTGCAGCAGCTCTCAAAATACAGTCGACACTCGTTATCTCGACATCGGATTAGTCGAATTACGCTTAAGTCGAAGTGAAAGTCAAGTCCCATACTCAACATATGGATATCAAAATGAATTTCGTAACAAATACAGCCATTGAAATTTAGTAGGAAAAGGATAGAAATTGCTCGTTTCGGGCAATTTCTTTCCTTTTCCTACTATATTTCAATAATTGACACATATGATGCCCATCAAAAATGGTTAAAAAAACGTTTTCATCTAAAATAATCAAAATCGGATGAGTCGAACTCCGGATATGTCGAGGTATTTTGACTGCCCCTCTGAGTTCGACACAACGAGTGTCGACTGCTATTCACTATCTAATCTTTTGTCGTTTTGGAAATGGTCAAAGGGTATTGTTCGTCGTTCCTCTGTTCCATGTTTTCCACGATTCTTCGTCTAAGCTTTTTGTTCGGCATTTCGTTGGCCAGTGGCAGATATTTGGACCCCTTGTCTTCGCCATCAAATTTGCAACTGAAACAGACATCATTTCCTTGTGTGAGTACAATGTAAAAGTTTTAACGTACATGTATACAATCCCTCGTTAGCACTAAAGGGCCAGAGGCGAAATTTGAAAAGTGCCAGTAATTCCTAAAGTGTGTTGCATTTCCATTCCAAATACAGACATAAGCAATTTGAACGGTTTAGAATTTTGAATTAATGCATACTTATGGAAATATGTGACAAAACTGTTCAAAATTACCTCCCTTGCATATGAATATATCTAGTAATATAATATTTGTAAATTATTTTCTTCTTGAAGGATAAACTTGAAATCCGGCACGGTGAATCAACTTATGTGTACTGTATTTACAATTGTGTTTAATTTAACGCATTCCGTATGACTAGAAAGTGGTGTTTTTAATGATGGGTCACATACCTTAAATCGTTTTAAGTATTATTATCCCTATTCCAATTGACAAAATTCTCGACTGGTCCAGTTTGACAGCTGTTGAAAACGTCACAATTGGTATAAACAAATAAATAGTTGTATTCCTTTGGTGAGCAATACTCGTAGTCTTTGAAAAATGCTGGTAAGAAAAGAGAAAAGTGCGCGTCTTCTTAAAAATGTTCTATAATCTATCTCATTTGAAGTTGCTAGCGTTTACGATCCAAGGGGTAATTCCCCCCCCCCCCCCCCCTTCCAAAACAAAGTGCACCAGAATTACGGCTCTTGCAAATTTCACTTTTCCGCCTGCAAGCATAAGCTGTTTAAGAAAAAATGCATGAACAATTAATTCAGACGCACTTGTAAACGCATTGGTGTACTATTGCACGCACGCGTTTATGCAGAAACACTCAACAAAATAATGACAATGAATTTTGTGCTAAAATAGATTAGATCTGCCGTTATGTTTTGATAAGCCGTAAGTGTCGTTAAAAATCTCGTAACCACGGCTTGATTCAAGTCGTACATGTAGTTATTGTTTGACCAAATTTACCTGAGACTCATCGTTTTCCGTAAGCGTATTCCGGCATTCATCGGCGTATTCGATAGTTTCCGCGTGTTTATACCTTGTGCTGTGAAAAATGTTAACTTTATTTCTGCATGAACTTATTGAACAAAGAACTAGCGTAGTGGAAAGACGCTGGACTTTCATTTACAACCAGCATTTTACTGATGGGACTTTTGTTAAGCTTTTTTTCTTTCTTTTTTCCTATGAAATGGAATATTTAATTAATTTATTAATTTATTGAATGATGAAATACTCATTTTTTTAATTTTTACAATAATTATAGTTCGCTAAATATCGTTTCCCTTTTTATCATAATCTTTCTTCGTTTATATATCATTTATAATCTTCCCTTGAACGTTGCTGATGTGTTGGTCCCTCGCAGCTTCTCTGGAATCAAAAAGACATTGACACTGCTTTTAAGCGAGGAAAAAGGTTCTGGGCCCCCCAGTTTTCTAAAAAAAGTTGCAACATCAGCAAACACGTTTTTATATTACCTGTATCTAAACGGTTTCGACAATTCTTGAATGGCTACTTAAAGTGAAAGGATTCAAGTGAACTGATTGAGGTTTACAAAATGTATACATGCATTTGAAAAAAAAAAGAATTAAATGTTGAAAGTAAAACTATTTAAACAAAAGCGCTACTGGGATTCGAACCACGGACATGTGGTTTACAGAAGAGTCGCCTTACACAGTAGGCCACTATAGGCCACTATTCTTCGGTGGATATTGCTACGTGTATAACTTATACAGATTATAGTCCCGATGTAGAAAATACGGAAAGACCCGAATATGAACGGAATATGCAAGGAGTCTCAGTTCAATCTGGTCAAACAATACGAGTTTTTATAACAACACCTACGAAACATAATTGTTTGTCCGAAATAACGTCACGGTTTACTTGATAAAACGGTTCCATATTAGTGCCTAACAGCTATTTCGGACCTCCCTCATTAATCTGTCTCGACAAAATTTATCCAATCAAACAACTTACTAGCATGAGACAAGTCCAGCAACACAATGACCCACTAATCCATCTTTAGTACATACATTGGGTGCGCAATAAAACAAAATAGGGGGATTGCAATTAAGGTATGAGTGGGTGGTCAAGCGTTTCATTGGTTGTAAGATTCGTCGATTCCGGAAATAGCCGAGGTTTTCCGAGTACATCCGTCAACAGCATCAGAAGGCATGTCATGGTAACAAATAAAACGAGTCCGTAATCCATCTATTTATAATCCAAAAGACGAAATAAAAGAAATTGAATTGATACAATTATAAGCAATTTGTCAATCTTAACCCTTTCCCAAACAAAACCTGGGCTCTTATTATCAACGGTCGTACGATTTTTTATTCGCGTAATTACATATTACAACGAACCTGCCTGGCCCAATCTGATTGCAGATGTCTTCTTACACAGTTCACACATAAAACGATGTTGTTTGATCGTTGATAATACACCCCCCCCCCTAGTTTTGATATTCATAGTAGAAAATGCGTGGGAAAATACTGAGGAAAAAGTAGTAAAATGCTGTTGAAAAGCATAGACATGTTGCTTGACCACGGTGGCCTTTAATATGATAGTAGAAACTTGTAACGAACTATAAAATATAATATTATAATAATAATATTTGTATATATATTATATCGTTTACTGACCAGCTTCGGTGACCCTAAGAACTTTTCCCTACATCATCACTAACTTTCATGATCACGAGTTAACAATTATGTATCTTAAGTCTTACTTATTTTCCCTTACTCCTAACAATGTTGCTTTCAAGAATCATCAAACTAGCGAAAGAGCTTGCATTTCGTTGACCAATACATTTTTAGCACATGGAAAAAGTATGACCAGAATCAGTTACCCTTTACTTTCTTTCCCATAAACATTTTCTATGCAAAGTCTACATCAAATTTAATTTAAAATTTGCAGGCTGTGATCAATTTAGTTTCAAAATTGATAATATGGCATTTGTGGGACACTTCTAAGAATGTTAGAAAAGTGCATATGCAAAGCCATAGTAAAATTTATACGGAAAAAGAAATCAAGCATAAAATACAGGCCTTGAGTAGAATATCTCCAATTGTGTTGACTGAAATGACCAAATTTTTGTTTTCATAGACGACTACAAACCCTGTTGACATGATGCAACTCTTCATTTTGAAAATCACACACTAACAGACAGGGTCACCGATTTAGGTCAGTCACCGAAACAGGGCAGTGAACTAGATTTCCATTCACCATCCGATTAATAAACCCTCACCAAAAGCAACATTATTTTCTGCTGATCCAAATTGAAAGAAGTTGCAGACGACATTCTCAAGTTTGTCATGCATGCTCTATTATTATGTTGCGACTATGAGCCTATATATGTGCTTAACCCTTTCCCAAACAGCAAAATTTAAGGGTGATCCACTTCAAAAACTGCCAAAAAAGACAAAAAGGAAGTTATCAAAGATAGAATTTGTGTAAAATATGGCATAGAAAACATTGAGACAAAAGGAGAAACTGCTGGTTATCAGCTGTTTCTTCTTTTGTTTCAATGTTTTCCCAAGCCTTTTCTATTAGGGACGTCAAAACCAGGTCTTGTTTGGGAAAGGGTTAATGTCGTAATAAAGAATGTTCTGTTCTGTTCTGATATAAATTTCACTAGAATATCCATTCACCATCCGATTAATAAACCCTCTCCAAAAGCAACATTATTTTCTGCTGATCCAAATTGAAAGAAGTTGCAGACGACATTTTTAAGTTGGTGATATTTGTAAATTTTATAGTTATTTAGGTCGAGAACATTGCGGAAAATTAAAAAAGATGATTATTTTCTAACGCCTTTATCGTTTAAGGAGTAAAAAAGATTCAGTGTTTGAAAAGTGAATTAATATTATGTTAGACACATTTCTTGGTTTTGACCCTTTCATAGAGTTTTTTCTCGATGAATAAAACAGAGGGTAGCGAAAGAAGACTTGGGCTGACTTTGATTGGCACTATAGCTCGCGAGGACGGGAACCATCATTGGGAACCAGCGCTGTTCTGTCTATTGAATTCCTCCCCGTTCTGAGTCAGCCAATCAAAATCTTTGTTTACTTCGACACTGATTGGTTCGCTGTTATCCGAGGTGTTCCGAATGACGTAATTGCTCGGATGGCCGGACCACTCTATTTCCGGTGGTCGGAAGATAGCTCGGACCATTGCCGTTCGATTGGAGCCATAGCTGCGGAAAGAGCGTCAATAGCTCGCACTATCGGTGTTCGCTTGGAGCTATCATCGAGCTATCGCCTGACTCGAAGTCGGCCTTGTAAATAACGTGTTTTCTTTCCCAGAAAGGATATTACTATAAATTTTGTCAAGGCACTGGCAGTGCATTCCTGAGGTGCGTTCTTTAGAGCGAGATTTCTTGAGATATCTTGAGATTTCTTAAGATATTTTAGGATGAAGCGTTCTTTAGCGCAAGATTTTTAGGACGCTCAATGGGAGGCGCCATTACCCTGTACTTCGTGCGGAACCCCTCGGTCAACTCCGTACATATAAAAGAGATATAAAGATATAAAAGAGATGTGACCGAGTTGTTCCGACCACTCCATAATTCATAAACCGCGGTGTTCCGAATGCTCCTTAATTTATACAAATAACGTCATGATGACGTCATTTGTATAAATATGGAGCATTCGGAACAGCTCGGTCAAAGTCTCGGTCTTAAAAACGCTTTATTGAAAACACCTTAAGAAATCTTAAAAATCTCGCTCTAAAGAACGCGCCTCTCATTAGATTCACATGACCTAGAAATAGTTTTTGCGACTTCGTTAACATTTGTTAAGTTACCGAACGTATTCGACCAATGTCGTAAACATTCGGTGGTTGCAAGCTCTACCATCGAATGTTGCGGACGTTGTCCGAATAATTTTGACGTCGCTTGAATCTCACTAGGGATGGACTACCTTAAGTGGATTGTTTACATGTTGCTGAGCCACTTATGTCTTGGCCAATCAGATTGATTATTGTATAACCCTAAAAGGAATACTTCGCATTGGACAGGTTGGTGAATACCATTCTGGGATTTGAATAATTTAAACGAGACAACCCTTTCCAAAACGACAAAATTTTAGGGTGATCCACTTCAAAAACTGTCAAAATGACAAAATTGGTGTTATTAAAGATAGGATTTGTGTAAAATATGGCATAGAAAATATTGAGACAAAAGGCGAAACTGCTGGGCATCAACAGTTCGTTCTTTTGCCTCAATGTTTTCCCAAGCCTTTTCTATTAGGGACGTCAAAACTATGTCTTGTTTGGGAAAGGGTTAAGTAGGTATTTGCTCAGAATGGATGGGGACGCGACCATTGCACTTTAAGTAGACATTGGGACTGTAAATCATGAGGTCCGGGATTCGATCAACGGCCTCGGCAAAATTTCTTTCCGACATTGGTACTAAACTAGGATAATCGTAAACCAATATGTGCGAGCAGATGTAGGTTCGAAAAGGATGTTGTGATAGTACTGCTGAGCAAAACGACAGGAATCCATAGTTAGATGCTCCAGTCGTTGCGATATTACCTTAATGATTGAAAATGAGCGAAACCCTATTAAATCAACCAGAATGTACTGCTCCGATATATACTAGGAACACAGCGACTGGTGCATCTGGAGTATGCATGAAAAATTACTGAATGCGGAGTTTAACCCTATTCAACAGTTGTATTCATGTTTTGTGAATTCTCTTGTTTGTCATTAAACCATTACTAAACGGTAAAAAATTAGACTGGTCGAAATATGTTACATGCGACATTTTAAAATGAATGAAATTTATTTTTTTTCGTATTTGTGGGTTGAAAACGTCGGAAATGAAGAAATTGCCTTTTCACAATAGAGGAGTCAAAAGGAGTCAATGTGTGGGAATGGGTTAATTTCAAAGATAAGTTGTAAAGAGTCTTTAACTTTGTACGTCTCATGTACACATTGAAAGAACCACGTCTTTCCGACCAAAAATTATCTAACCCTTTACAAAAAGACCTTTTCAATTTGAAAGCTGCTGCAGACGACAAATTAGGTGTTGACAAAGATATCATTTGTGTACAACATATAAAATTAGTGACGTAAAAGGAAACATGCTTTCAACATTCTCTTCTTTTGCGTCAGTATTTTCCCAATCCTATTTTTCTTTTATGGACGTCAAAACCACGAACTCGTTTTACTAGGCACTTAAGGTGGGTTCAGACTGACGATTTGTCTTACAGGATCGTAATCACATTACCGAAAAGCGCACAGATTGTTCCGATTTGAGCGAATTTAACGGACGGTTTACGTGTTTCTACGACTAGTATACGGGCGGGTTACGGATTGTTACGGAGTATTACCGCCTTATTTATGAATATTTACGAGTCCTGTTTTTTACTTTGTTGTTGTTGTGAAAAAGACAACCCCGTCATTGAACATCTGACCTGGCCAGACAATTGTACAAACAAATTCTTCAAAACCAATCCATCAACCCTTTTCCAAACAAGAATTATTTTGACGTCGCTGGTTTGGGAAAATATTTAAAAGAAAGAAGAAATTGCTGATAATCAGCGATGCAATTCTTTCTTTTCTTTCAATAATAACGCAACATCAACAAATAATCGACCCTGATTGGTCTGAGGCATACTTCACGTTCAATCAGAAACATTGCAGGTCAAATAACAGAAATTTGTAGGTCGGGTTTGCGTTATTTATAAATGAATAGGTATAGTCTGGCTTACCTGCCCCTAATACTGCGTTATTGGGTCAGGCACACAGTAATCATGGCGCCGTCCACTGGACTGATATTTTAACAAAGGTAAAGAACAAAGTTCTTTAATTTTGTGAGCAGGGAAGGGTCATTAGAAGAGTAGATAGGTTTCGGTATATTTTTAATACTAGCAATAAAAGATTTACATGACCACAACGCTAACCCGAAATAAAACGGTTTTAAAAGATGTACATAAAAACTATATAAAGGCAATTTGGATGCTGATCTAACAACAAAGCACATATGACGGGGTTTTTCCACCAATGAAACGGCCCAAGATAAAGTGCATTGACCAATCAAACGTCAACTCAACTGTTTCCCAAAATTCAAATAACCAATGAAATCTCAGCAACTTACAGTGCTGTTTCAAAAATAGAAATGTGTAATGTGTGACGTCACACGAGCACCTACCGGAAAATATGCATAAATTAGCTAATTTTGGTCAGGCGAGGCTTCACGTGGTTACGGACGATTTTTGTCATCTTTTTGGTGTTTAATTGATGAATTTGCCGAGAAGACATTGAGGGTTGCTTGAAAAAAATGGACAAGACTCGGGAACATATGAATTTAGAAGTGTTCAGGGGCAGATGAAGTTAATCGAGAGGTAAGCTCTTTTCGCACCCAAAATACTTCGTAACCAAACAGGCATCGAGTGTTTTATTTTTCGTCAGCTGATTTAGCTGTTAATTCAATAGCTTACGTATACTTATGCCATTTACTCATTTGCTTAATTAACCATTTTCCAAACAACGGCTGGTTTTAGGTCCCTGGCAAGGCATTTAGAGCAAAAGAGGACCCCCCCCATAAAATACTCCTTTTCAATCAATATTACTTTTATAATGCAAGCAGCAATGTAGCATTAGGCTATTTATTCATTTTCTTATGATGGTAAGACCTTACTGTGGTGGATCCAGGATATCTGTGAAGGGGTTCAATGCTGATCGAGACATTTTTCCCAGTGGGGCACCAGGGGCAGTGGCGGATCCAGGATTTCTGTGAAGGGGGTTCAATCAAAGTCAAACTCTTCGCAATATATATATTATATATATCTCAAGGGCAGATCTAGAGGGGGTTTTAGGGGTCCGGACCCCCTGGCATTCACCGAAAATTAAATTTTGACAATATAAAATTACTGTAACGTTACTTAATAACACATTTTAAGCCATCATTTGGGAATGGACCCCCCCACCCTGAAAAAAATCCTGGATCCTCCCTTGTCTCTCAAGTGACTACATTTGCACCTGGCTATAATCATTTGAATGTGTCATTTTTAGCGAGCCGGGACGTTATATCTGGGGAGCTAATGTCACAGCCCTAGTGTCGCGTTGCGTCAGGGTCACTTCTTCAAAACGTTAAGCTGGTCTATATCTCAGGCTCTATTAGAGATACAGCATTGATATTTCACACATGGATGCTTCCTGCCAAGACCTTTCTTTTGGACCATGACCTTTGACCTAGTGACCTTGACCTTGGAGTTTGACCTACTTTTAAAATACTTTAACCTGGCCTATCTACAGTTGACACTCGTTCTGTCGAAGTCGAAGGGGCCGTCAAAATGCCTCGACATATCAGGAGTTCGACTCATCCGATTTTATTCGGCTTAGATAAAGTTGATATTTGACTGTTTTTGAAAGTAATCAAGTACGATTGTTATTGAAATATAATAGGAAAAGGAAAGAAATTGCTCTTTTCGAGCAATTTCTATCCTTTTCCTTCTATATTTCAATAGCTATGTTGAGTTCAAAATTATTTTGTTTGAAAAAATTATGTCCATTGATGAGGACGGGACCAGATTTGAGCTTCGACTTAAGCAAAAATTCGACTTATCCGATGTCGAGTCGTCGACATAAAGAGTGTCCACTGTATCATGCAATGTAATTGATGGAGCCTTGATATACTAGGGGAAAGAAGAAACGCAACAACTATTTTTTTGTTATTTCTCTTAATTCTTTTATGTTACTTTGGAGTACATCGGTTGACAAAATATTTGCTCAAGATAACTTCTTAGAACGAACGGAACAACTGACGGCCGCCCGAAAAGTGTTCGTCAACGTCTAACGTCACGACGTCAGGACCATAACGTTCACTTATTTTACCTACAGAAAGGAATTCTGTTATCGAGAAAAACTGTTTATGCTATTCATGGACAGTACAACAATCAAATTTTAGCCTGGAATCGTTAACGTCATATTGGATTGCGTGCAAGAACGCATTAAAAATTGACACCAAATTGCTCTCCTTTAACCGCATATTTAAGGCACATGCAACCTGTCACCCTGTGACCTTGATGAAATTTTGACACTAGAAAATCAAATGATGAAGTCTTACTATGCATTGAAAAAAGTACTTGAACTAGGGTGATTTTGAGAAAGACAAAAACAAAACGTATGATCAAATTTTTTTTTGTTGCGTTTCTGTTTTCCTTTAGTATATTTATGCCCCCTTTCGAAGAAAATGGGAGTATATTGTTTTGCAATTATTGGTCGGTCGGTTGGTTGGTCGGTCCGTAGACCAAACCTTGTCCGGAGCATAACTCGAAAAGTATTAAAGGTAAAATCATGAAACTTCATAGGTGGATAGATCTCATTATGGAGAGGTGCAGTGCACAATAAAAAGGTAAAGGTTTGTTTATTATAGTGTCACCCCTATTTAAAGGGCCAGCCAGTTTTGGCTTTATGAGACACTCTTTCTCAATACGCAGTACCTCCCGATTCCCCACTCATGATGCCGGGCGTCTGGCAGAGATGGGTCTATGGTAACCATCAGTTTAATTAGCTGGCGGCTTACCAACCGGTCACATCAGTTCTAATCCGGCAGGCCGGCTTCCACTGAGGTTCGAACCTTCGACCTCCCGCTTCCAAGGCTGACGCCCTAACCACTAGGCCACGGAAGCGGTCTATAACGATAACTCTGCCGATCAAATTTTTGGAGTTATTGCCCTTTGTTGATTTTCAAACTTGATTCTTGTCTGGAGCATTAGTTAACTCAAAAAGTATGTAGCGTTGATATTTCACATATGGACACCTCCTACCAAGACCTTTCATACTTGACCATGGCTTGGACTTTTTGACCTTGGACTTTGACTTACATCAAATGTAGGCCCTTGAGGGGCATATATGTTTTACAAACATCTCTTGTTCACACAGGATTGATACCTTCTGCCAAGACCTTTCGTTTGGGACCATGGCCTTTGACTTTGTGACCTTTACCTTGGAGTTTGACCTACAAAAATTAAGCTGTTTTTGTGACAAAATCTCATATAGGCGAGCTATGTTGTCGGCTGACAACTCTTGTTTTGGAAAATATCTGCTTATGAATAAATGAATCAGTATGACCAATTTACATGCTTCTCAAAAACATTATTTGGGGGGCATAAATAAATTGTAGTCGTGGATGGCATTGTCTGTCTGTCTTTTTATCCGTCTGTTCTTCCGTCCAAAGCCAGTTACCCACAGCCCTTAGACCAATTTGCATGAAATTTAATAATGAACTTCAAAAAAGAATTTCCAAGGTATGTTTTTGTCCATTTCTCATGACCGGATCAGATGGGGGGCTAAGTACTTATTTGGGGGTGGGTGTGGGTAGGGTATGTGTGAGGGGTGATACAAGTACCCTCTATGATATTTTTATTGGCTATTTACAGGTAGTCATTAGCAATTATTTTTTGTTGACCTTAGTCCTAGGTCCTAGGTCAAACCCCATTGAAGAAAGTTCCCCCCCCCCTCCATCCCTCAAAGAAATCATTGGATCTGCCCCTGCATTACAACGGACAAATGTCGCATTTGAAAAAAATGGGGGATTTCTCTTTACAAAGATACGTATTACTTGTTTGTTTATTTGTTTTTTAATGATAATTTTACTTTCTATTTTCTCCCTCAGGTTTATCCAAGCTATGTACCCGAAGCTTTTGATAGAGGGTTGATCTCAATTTTATGAAGGCCAGGGAAGCTGTTGTCTTGTCTTAGCTGTTGATCAGCCCTATTATCAGTGAGTAAAACGTTTCTACTTTTAATAAGTCCATTTACTTAAACAGTGTTTTTAAGTAAGCCTTTCCTAAATGGCCAAATTTAAGTCTGTTCCTAATGAAAGAGTGATTCAGACAGCAAAATTGATGTTGATGATTTATGTACAATATACCATAGAAAATATTGATGCAAAAGGAGGGAAATGCTGGTCAAAACATCTTATTCTTTTGCTTAAATGTTAAGGCAAAGGTAGTTAATGCTGATTACAGGTAAACCAGATTACAGAAATTCTGCAAAGCAGAATAGATAAAAACTCTGTAAGGAAAAAGGAGAAAATACTAGCTTACAGAAATGTATTCTTTTCCACAAAGAGACTTTAAAATAGCATCATTTGATTTAATGTAGATTGTCAAAACAAGTGATTGTTTCAAGAATGGTAAAGTGCAGTTTGATCTGGATCAATAGTAGTACCAAATACTGTAACGCTAAGGTTTCTTTGTTAGAAGAGCATTTGTTTACATCACCCTCTGGCTTTGCTCTATTCAGTTCATTCGAAAAAAAATTCATTTTTTAGCGAGCCAGAAATCAATGTGAAGTGTGCTTAACCCTTTCCCAAACAAGACCTGGTTTTGACGTCCTAATAGAAAAGGCTTGGGAAAACATTGAAACAAAAGAAGAAACTGCTGATAACCAGCAGTTTCTCCTTTTGTCTCAATGTTTTCTATACTATATTATACATAGATTTAATCATAATCAACATCCATTTTGCTGTCTTCAGCATGTTTTGAATTGGATCACCCTAAAATTTTGTTGTTTGGGAGAGGGTTAAGTCACAGCCCTAGTGTTGCCGTCTGGTTGGTTACAAAAAAATTAACTCCTGGTATATTCCCGTCATGTCCCCTCTCCCCTTCTTTCAACTTGGATCTGGTGATGGATTTAGTGCTTTTATGAACCTCTCCTGTCTCAATATTTTCCATAAATGATGTGTATTACACAATATTTTCTGTTCAACATCCATTTTGTCAACCGCAACAGCTTTTAACCCTTTCCCAGACGACAAATTTTAGGGCGATCCACTTCAAAAACTGCCACAAATGATAAAATGTATGTTAAAGATAGGATTATTGTAAAATATTATCACAGAAAATATTGAGGCAAAAGGAGAAAATGCTGATTATCAGCATTTTCTTCTTTTGTCTCAATGTTTTCCAAAGCCTATTGTATTAGGGATGTCAAAACCAGGTCTTGTTTGGGATTTGATGTTTTCTATTATTTTTCAGTGGACTGTAAGCAGGACAGGTATACGAGAAGTTCAAGCACAGACAAAAAGATCATCACCTGCATTGTTTTGAAGATGCCTGTTACTGTTAGATTTAAGAATTGAAAGGAACAGGACATGTGAATTGTTTTTGAAATATGGACTGAACATGTATTGCAGCTATCGGGAAATTGAAGAAAACAAAGGACGGAAAGATGACAAGGACTTCAAGTGAAGAAAGTTTAACACTTAATATTCCATAATTCCACAAATATCTACATCACAGCATAAACAGTTGTTACCTTGTCTTTTTAAAAAGAACAAACTGACAAATATTGAAAACAATCCATGACAGGATGTCTAGCTGGCCTTTAACCCTTTCCCAAACAAGACCTGGTTTGACGTCTTTTATAGGAAAAGCTTGGGAAAACATTGAGGGAAAAGAAGAACATGCTGATAATTAGTATTTTCTCCATTTGCACCAATGCTTTCTGAGTTTTATTATTTACACACATTACCTTCATGACGAAGATCCATTTGTAATATGCATCAGCTTTCAAACTTGAATCTATTTTGGCCGTTTGGGAAAGGGTTAAATGAAGAATAAATAAGTTCTAACATTCAGTGTCAGCTAATATATTTGCAAGAGTGTAAAAACCTTTTTGAACCAATACCTGGTTTTGATCTGCGGTATTGAAATGACTTGGGAAAACATTTAGACAAAAGGAGAAAATCTTAATAACCAGCATTTTCTCCTTTTATCTTAATATTTTCATTGTTATCTTGTGTACAAATCCTTTATCAGCACCCACTTTGTCGTCTGCATTAGCTACTTACTAGTAATTCAAACAGTGACAACTTTATCACTTTCCAAAGTATCAATATTACACACTCGTTAAGATTTTGCAGAAGGCATAAATAAATTAATTGGCATTTCAAAATTAACAGAAATTGTACAATATTGCATGCAAAACATTTAGCAAAAAGGAGAAATTTTTTATCTTAATTTTTTTCTTCTTTTTTACGACGTTTTCAGTAGCCCTTTGTATAATCAATAATTTTACTGCTTTGGAAAGGGCTAAGGAGGTGAATCACTGAAAAGATAATTTGGAGTATATAGGCGAAAGATAAAATGCAGTACTAACGACCGTGTTTTTATACATATTTATTTTATATATAGGTAATTATGAATATTGGAGAAAAATCCTTCTCTCTATTTGCAGAAGGCTTTATATTTTTGAAAAAAAAAATAGGTATTACTCGTTTCTAGTAATTAGTTAATCAAAATTGAAAATTGATTTGTGCTTTGTAAAGTAAAATGTTTTGAAGAAAAATATTAAAAGATTTTGGTTCGTCAAAATTGTCTTACAGTTAGGCAGAATAACCCACGGTAAAGACAGAGAGAGTCCCCCCAAAAAAGGAAAAAATATTGGTTAAGTCTGTCCCAATATTGTACGTTGAATAAGATCAAAATATTCTAACAATAAAACGACCTTCTGATGATGACTTATTTAACTATGAGAAAATTTGTTTTTAACCCATTACCACACAATGACATCTTTTGGCGACACACAAGATAAATGCTTTAAAACGTGGTGGAAAATGAAGAAATTGCTTGTGGCAAGCAAGTTCTTCATTTCCCCAATATTTTCCTTTATAAAAAAGCAACAACAACAACAAAAAAACATATTAAATTTGATATACTTGAAATCGTCGTCTACAACATTTTTGAAATCAGACATTCTAAGCCTTTGCTGTCTAGTAATGGGTTACGGTAGTCAACTCCTAATGAGATTCACGCGACGTCGGATTTTGTTCGAGTGCCGTTAACAGTCGTACCATATTTCATCTATACGGAAACGTTATGAGTAAGAAAAAGTCGACACTTCCCACCGCCGAATGTTAACGATGTCCTCCGATAAATTCCGAAGTTACCTGAATCTGAGTGGACAACTTTAAGGAATGAAATGCCAGTAACAAGCGCCTTTACACTCATGCGAAATACCAGGAGTCTGGACTGGTCTGTTCATGTTTATCTATTCACCGACCTCCAAAGATAGCAAAACACATTGTCATTCATTCTTTGTTCTCAAATGCTTTCTTGTTTTAGCTCTACGGCTGTTATGCCAGCGGGTTAGTGTCATGGTGGTGTGTCCGTCGTCCGTCTGTCAGTCAACTTGTTTAAATCCTTTTCCATGCACGATCTGCTTTCGACCGTTTTAACGTCCAAAATAGAGAACATGTGGGAAATCATCGAGATAGAAGAGGAAAATGTTGAGATTCCAACCTTTTCTTTATTTACCTCGACAGTTTCTGAGCAAAACGTAACATCTATCAGGGCTCGAATTTCAACTAGCATACTGACAATTTGATAGTCAAAATTGAAAATTGCTAGTGATTATTTCTGCAACATGATTTTTTAGCAAGTAAAATAAATGAAGAGAAAATAGGGAACGATTTTATCCAGTAAACAGTAACGAAATTTCGGACAAACAAATAGTATATCGTGGGTGTCGCTATGAAATCGTATAACTACAGCTTGATTCAAACCGTAGTTACAACATTTTGTAACAACGCTGACGGTTTGTCAATACATAACGATTAACCCAGTCTACATGTAGCATAAACATCATTGATACTAGAGACAGGTTTTTTGCGAGTGAATTTCTCTTTTTGTAATTGGTTTCAAAAGCCACTTGCAGAATATTGTAAGTCGAATTTTTAGGGAAATCTAACCCTGTCTATCCTAGCTTTCTTTATTAACATCGAATAAATATGTCATCTGCATTAGCTTTCAAATTGGAAAATCCTATGTTTTGCCTTTTCGGAAAGGATCAAATGTACGATAAAATGCTTCATTAGCAAAGCTTTTCTTACAACCTGTCGCACGTCCTTATAAAATCTCCGAAGACGCACGATTTATAAAGACGCACGACGGGTTGTAAGAGAGGCTTAAAACATGTACAAGCAGGTTTAAAGTACGAATCTCTTTCGTGGAAAAAGCGCCTTCTTTGTGATTATTTTTGGAATCTGTTTAATTTTCCACATGTCACACGCACGTCTGTCGCAAGAGTTCAGTTCTGTCTTGCGTGCTCCTGGCGTTCTGAAAGACGCAGAATGTTCGTAGTAAAGAATTCTACGGTCTATTCTTTGCTACGCACAGTCTGCGTCGTGGTTGTGTCTTCCGAATCGCACGTTGCACGTGCGTGCATCGCACGACTATACAAGTTTTAGACGCAGAATGCACGCGGGAGCACGTACGACCGGCTTCAGCCTCTGTTATAACTGGTCGTACCTGCTTCTGCGTGCGGTCTGCGTCTAACACGTAGGCATCGTTGTGCGATGTACGCACGTGCAACGTACAATTTTGGTGGACGCAACCTCGACGCAGACTGCACGCAGCAAAGAATTGACCGGACAATTCTTTGAACCTCTCTTACAACCCATCATGCGTCCTTATAAATCGTATATTTTAAGAATCTCCGAAGACATACGATTTATAAAGACGCACGACGGTTGTAAGAGAGGCTAAATGATGGTTGAACGCCGCGTTCAACGCTTGTGGTTTGCCAACTCTTTCCAAAACAAGACCCGGATTTGTCATCCTTAGTATAAAATGCTTGGGAAACAGCGAAACAAAAGGAGAGAAGGTCCCAAGCAGCATTTTCTCCTATTGTCTCAATATTGTCTGTGCTAGATTGCACACAAATCTTAAAATCTTCATCAACATCTGATTTGTCGTCTGCAGCAAAAAGCTACGGATAGTGGACCTTGTACATTTTAATCCCTATTCAACCGATCATCAATGCGACACATTGTTTCGTTGCGACTTGCTTTTGTACTCTCATTTTCAGCGACGTTTATTTTCCAGGATTGAAAAAGTATCTCGTACACTTAATTTGAGTGCGATTAAACATTGTTTTATCGAGGATTAGACGACATGGCGCGACTTAAATACGACAGAAATGATTACTTAATAATTTGGCAGACGCCGAGATCTATTCCCATGTTCTATCTATACCAAACAATTACGAGCAAATTTGTCTTTAAATTTTGCATTATTTAAGATAATTTATATGATTTTTTATGCTGCGAAAAAAGTACAAAAATACAAAAAAAATATTGGTGTGTACCTTAGATATATATCATTTTTAAACGGTTCTGATGGAAACTGTTCTTATTGCCAATGAAATTAACTTAGATGCGTTATAATTTACTTTAAAACTTCATTTACAACAGTTTTTAAGTGCTGTCAAAATTCACAAATATTTGTTGTTTTCCTTGGTTACGCTCATAAATATTCATATTTTACTCATGAATATGTAATTTTGAATACAGTTGGTCCATACCGTCTTGTGAGCGATGGCCTTGGCGCTCAACAAAGCACATATGACGGGGTTTTTCCACCAATGAAACGGCCCAAGATAAAGTGCATTGACCAATCAAACGTCAACTCAACTGTTTCCCAAAATTCAAATAACCAATGAAATCTCAGCAACTTACAGTGCTGTTTCAAAAATAGAAATGTGTAATGTGTGACGTCACACGAGCACCTACCGGAAAATATGCATAAATTAGCTAATTTTGGTCAGGCGAGGCTTCACGTGGTTACGGACGATTTTTGTCATCTTTTTGGTGTTTAATTGATGAATTTGCCGAGAAGACATTGAGGGTTGCTTGAAAAAAATGGACAAGACTCGGGAACATATGAATTTAGAAGTGTTCAGGGGCAGATGAAGTTAATCGAGAGGTAAGCTCTTTTCGCACCCAAAATACTTCGTAACCAAACAGGCATCGAGTGTTTTATTTTTCGTCAGCTGATTTAGCTGTTAATTCAATAGCTTACGTATACTTATGCCATTTACTCATTTGCTTAATTAACCATTTTCCAAACAACGGCTGGTTTTAGGTCCCTGGCAAGGCATTTAGAGCAAAAGAGGACCCCCCCCCATAAAATACTCCTTTTCAATCAATATTACTTTTATAATGCAAGCAGCAATGTAGCATTAGGCTATTTATTCATTTTCTTATGATGGTAAGACCTTACTGTGGTGGATCCAGGATATCTGTGAAGGGGTTCAATGCTGATCGAGACATTTTTCCCAGTGGGGCACCAGGGGCAGTGGCGGATCCAGGATTTCTGTGAAGGGGGTTCAATCAAAGTCAAACTCTTCGCAATATATATATTATATATATCTCAAGGGCAGATCTAGAGGGGGTTTTAGGGGTCCGGACCCCCTGGCATTCACCGAAAATTAAATTTTGACAATATAAAATTACTGTAACGTTACTTAATAACACATTTTAAGCCATCATTTGGGAATGGACCCCCCCACCCTGAAAAAAATCCTGGATCCTCCCTTGTCTCTCAAGTGACTACATTTGCACCTGGCTATAATCATTTGAATGTGTCATTTTTAGCGAGCCGGGACGTTATATCTGGGGAGCTAATGTCACAGCCCTAGTGTCGCGTTGCGTCAGGGTCACTTCTTCAAAACGTTAAGCTGGTCTATATCTCAGGCTCTATTAGAGATACAGCATTGATATTTCACACATGGATGCTTCCTGCCAAGACCTTTCTTTTGGACCATGACCTTTGACCTAGTGACCTTGACCTTGGAGTTTGACCTACTTTTAAAATACTTTAACCTGGCCTATCTACAGTTGACACTCGTTCTGTCGAAGTCGAAGGGGCCGTCAAAATGCCTCGACATATCAGGAGTTCGACTCATCCGATTTTATTCGGCTTAGATAAAGTTGATATTTGACTGTTTTTGAAAGTAATCAAGTACGATTGTTATTGAAATATAATAGGAAAAGGAAAGAAATTGCTCTTTTCGAGCAATTTCTATCCTTTTCCTTCTATATTTCAATAGCTATGTTGAGTTCAAAATTATTTTGTTTGAAAAAATTATGTCCATTGATGAGGACGGGACCAGATTTGAGCTTCGACTTAAGCAAAAATTCGACTTATCCGATGTCGAGTCGTCGACATAAAGAGTGTCCACTGTATCATGCAATGTAATTGATGGAGCCTTGATATACTAGGGGAAAGAAGAAACGCAACAACTATTTTTTTGTTATTTCTCTTAATTCTTTTATGTTACTTTGGAGTACATCGGTTGACAAAATATTTGCTCAAGATAACTTCTTAGAACGAACGGAACAACTGACGGCCGCCCGAAAAGTGTTCGTCAACGTCTAACGTCACGACGTCAGGACCATAACGTTCACTTATTTTACCTACAGAAAGGAATTCTGTTATCGAGAAAAACTGTTTATGCTATTCATGGACAGTACAACAATCAAATTTTAGCCTGGAATCGTTAACGTCATATTGGATTGCGTGCAAGAACGCATTAAAAATTGACACCAAATTGCTCTCCTTTAACCGCATATTTAAGGCACATGCAACCTGTCACCCTGTGACCTTGATGAAATTTTGACACTAGAAAATCAAATGATGAAGTCTTACTATGCATTGAAAAAAGTACTTGAACTAGGGTGATTTTGAGAAAGACAAAAACAAAACGTATGATCAAATTTTTTTTGTTGCGTTTCTGTTTTCCTTTAGTATATTTATGCCCCCTTTCGAAGAAAATGGGAGTATATTGTTTTGCAATTATTGGTCGGTCGGTTGGTTGGTCGGTCCGTAGACCAAACCTTGTCCGGAGCATAACTCGAAAAGTATTAAAGGTAAAATCATGAAACTTCATAGGTGGATAGATCTCATTATGGAGAGGTGCAGTGCACAATAAAAAGGTAAAGGTTTGTTTATTATAGTGTCACCCCTATTTAAAGGGCCAGCCAGTTTTGGCTTTATGAGACACTCTTTCTCAATACGCAGTACCTCCCGATTCCCCACTCATGATGCCGGGCGTCTGGCAGAGATGGGTCTATGGTAACCATCAGTTTAATTAGCTGGCGGCTTACCAACCGGTCACATCAGTTCTAATCCGGCAGGCCGGCTTCCACTGAGGTTCGAACCTTCGACCTCCCGCTTCCAAGGCTGACGCCCTAACCACTAGGCCACGGAAGCGGTCTATAACGATAACTCTGCCGATCAAATTTTTGGAGTTATTGCCCTTTGTTGATTTTCAAACTTGATTCTTGTCTGGAGCATTAGTTAACTCAAAAAGTATGTAGCGTTGATATTTCACATATGGACACCTCCTACCAAGACCTTTCATACTTGACCATGGCTTGGACTTTTTGACCTTGGACTTTGACTTACATCAAATGTAGGCCCTTGAGGGGCATATATGTTTTACAAACATCTCTTGTTCACACAGGATTGATACCTTCTGCCAAGACCTTTCGTTTGGGACCATGGCCTTTGACTTTGTGACCTTTACCTTGGAGTTTGACCTACAAAAATTAAGCTGTTTTTGTGACAAAATCTCATATAGGCGAGCTATGTTGTCGGCTGACAACTCTTGTTTTGGAAAATATCTGCTTATGAATAAATGAATCAGTATGACCAATTTACATGCTTCTCAAAAACATTATTTGGGGGGCATAAATAAATTGTAGTCGTGGATGGCATTGTCTGTCTGTCTTTTTATCCGTCTGTTCTTCCGTCCAAAGCCAGTTACCCACAGCCCTTAGACCAATTTGCATGAAATTTAATAATGAACTTCAAAAAAGAATTTCCAAGGTATGTTTTTGTCCATTTCTCATGACCGGATCAGATGGGGGGCTAAGTACTTATTTGGGGGTGGGTGTGGGTAGGGTATGTGTGAGGGGTGATACAAGTACCCTCTATGATATTTTTATTGGCTATTTACAGGTAGTCATTAGCAATTATTTTTTGTTGACCTTAGTCCTAGGTCCTAGGTCAAACCCCATTGAAGAAAGTTCCCCCCCCCCCCTCCATCCCTCAAAGAAATCATTGGATCTGCCCCTGCATTACAACGGACAAATGTCGCATTTGAAAAAAATGGGGGATTTCTCTTTACAAAGATACGTATTACTTGTTTGTTTATTTGTTTTTTAATGATAATTTTACTTTCTATTTTCTCCCTCAGGTTTATCCAAGCTATGTACCCGAAGCTTTTGATAGAGGGTTGATCTCAATTTTATGAAGGCCAGGGAAGCTGTTGTCTTGTCTTAGCTGTTGATCAGCCCTATTATCAGTGAGTAAAACGTTTCTACTTTTAATAAGTCCATTTACTTAAACAGTGTTTTTAAGTAAGCCTTTCCTAAATGGCCAAATTTAAGTCTGTTCCTAATGAAAGAGTGATTCAGACAGCAAAATTGATGTTGATGATTTATGTACAATATACCATAGAAAATATTGATGCAAAAGGAGGGAAATGCTGGTCAAAACATCTTATTCTTTTGCTTAAATGTTAAGGCAAAGGTAGTTAATGCTGATTACAGGTAAACCAGATTACAGAAATTCTGCAAAGCAGAATAGATAAAAACTCTGTAAGGAAAAAGGAGAAAATACTAGCTTACAGAAATGTATTCTTTTCCACAAAGAGACTTTAAAATAGCATCATTTGATTTAATGTAGATTGTCAAAACAAGTGATTGTTTCAAGAATGGTAAAGTGCAGTTTGATCTGGATCAATAGTAGTACCAAATACTGTAACGCTAAGGTTTCTTTGTTAGAAGAGCATTTGTTTACATCACCCTCTGGCTTTGCTCTATTCAGTTCATTCGAAAAAAAATTCATTTTTTAGCGAGCCAGAAATCAATGTGAAGTGTGCTTAACCCTTTCCCAAACAAGACCTGGTTTTGACGTCCTAATAGAAAAGGCTTGGGAAAACATTGAAACAAAAGAAGAAACTGCTGATAACCAGCAGTTTCTCCTTTTGTCTCAATGTTTTCTATACTATATTATACATAGATTTAATCATAATCAACATCCATTTTGCTGTCTTCAGCATGTTTTGAATTGGATCACCCTAAAATTTTGTTGTTTGGGAGAGGGTTAAGTCACAGCCCTAGTGTTGCCGTCTGGTTGGTTACAAAAAAATTAACTCCTGGTATATTCCCGTCATGTCCCCTCTCCCCTTCTTTCAACTTGGATCTGGTGATGGATTTAGTGCTTTTATGAACCTCTCCTGTCTCAATATTTTCCATAAATGATGTGTATTACACAATATTTTCTGTTCAACATCCATTTTGTCAACCGCAACAGCTTTTAACCCTTTCCCAGACGACAAATTTTAGGGCGATCCACTTCAAAAACTGCCACAAATGATAAAATGTATGTTAAAGATAGGATTATTGTAAAATATTATCACAGAAAATATTGAGGCAAAAGGAGAAAATGCTGATTATCAGCATTTTCTTCTTTTGTCTCAATGTTTTCCAAAGCCTATTGTATTAGGGATGTCAAAACCAGGTCTTGTTTGGGATTTGATGTTTTCTATTATTTTTCAGTGGACTGTAAGCAGGACAGGTATACGAGAAGTTCAAGCACAGACAAAAAGATCATCACCTGCATTGTTTTGAAGATGCCTGTTACTGTTAGATTTAAGAATTGAAAGGAACAGGACATGTGAATTGTTTTTGAAATATGGACTGAACATGTATTGCAGCTATCGGGAAATTGAAGAAAACAAAGGACGGAAAGATGACAAGGACTTCAAGTGAAGAAAGTTTAACACTTAATATTCCATAATTCCACAAATATCTACATCACAGCATAAACAGTTGTTACCTTGTCTTTTTAAAAAGAACAAACTGACAAATATTGAAAACAATCCATGACAGGATGTCTAGCTGGCCTTTAACCCTTTCCCAAACAAGACCTGGTTTGACGTCTTTTATAGGAAAAGCTTGGGAAAACATTGAGGGAAAAGAAGAACATGCTGATAATTAGTATTTTCTCCATTTGCACCAATGCTTTCTGAGTTTTATTATTTACACACATTACCTTCATGACGAAGATCCATTTGTAATATGCATCAGCTTTCAAACTTGAATCTATTTTGGCCGTTTGGGAAAGGGTTAAATGAAGAATAAATAAGTTCTAACATTCAGTGTCAGCTAATATATTTGCAAGAGTGTAAAAACCTTTTTGAACCAATACCTGGTTTTGATCTGCGGTATTGAAATGACTTGGGAAAACATTTAGACAAAAGGAGAAAATCTTAATAACCAGCATTTTCTCCTTTTATCTTAATATTTTCATTGTTATCTTGTGTACAAATCCTTTATCAGCACCCACTTTGTCGTCTGCATTAGCTACTTACTAGTAATTCAAACAGTGACAACTTTATCACTTTCCAAAGTATCAATATTACACACTCGTTAAGATTTTGCAGAAGGCATAAATAAATTAATTGGCATTTCAAAATTAACAGAAATTGTACAATATTGCATGCAAAACATTTAGCAAAAAGGAGAAATTTTTTATCTTAATTTTTTTCTTCTTTTTTACGACGTTTTCAGTAGCCCTTTGTATAATCAATAATTTTACTGCTTTGGAAAGGGCTAAGGAGGTGAATCACTGAAAAGATAATTTGGAGTATATAGGCGAAAGATAAAATGCAGTACTAACGACCGTGTTTTTATACATATTTATTTTATATATAGGTAATTATGAATATTGGAGAAAAATCCTTCTCTCTATTTGCAGAAGGCTTTATATTTTTGAAAAAAAAAATAGGTATTACTCGTTTCTAGTAATTAGTTAATCAAAATTGAAAATTGATTTGTGCTTTGTAAAGTAAAATGTTTTGAAGAAAAATATTAAAAGATTTTGGTTCGTCAAAATTGTCTTACAGTTAGGCAGAATAACCCACGGTAAAGACAGAGAGAGTCCCCCCAAAAAAGGAAAAAATATTGGTTAAGTCTGTCCCAATATTGTACGTTGAATAAGATCAAAATATTCTAACAATAAAACGACCTTCTGATGATGACTTATTTAACTATGAGAAAATTTGTTTTTAACCCATTACCACACAATGACATCTTTTGGCGACACACAAGATAAATGCTTTAAAACGTGGTGGAAAATGAAGAAATTGCTTGTGGCAAGCAAGTTCTTCATTTCCCCAATATTTTCCTTTATAAAAAAGCAACAACAACAACAAAAAAACATATTAAATTTGATATACTTGAAATCGTCGTCTACAACATTTTTGAAATCAGACATTCTAAGCCTTTGCTGTCTAGTAATGGGTTACGGTAGTCAACTCCTAATGAGATTCACGCGACGTCGGATTTTGTTCGAGTGACGTTAACAGTCGTACCATATTTCATCTATACGGAAACGTTATGAGTAAGAAAAAGTCGACACTTCCCACCGCCGAATGTTAACGATGTCCTCCGATAAATTCCGAAGTTACCTGAATCTGAGTGGACAACTTTAAGGAATGAAATGCCAGTAACAAGCGCCTTTACACTCATGCGAAATACCAGGAGTCTGGACTGGTCTGTTCATGTTTATCTATTCACCGACCTCCAAAGATAGCAAAACACATTGTCATTCATTCTTTGTTCTCAAATGCTTTCTTGTTTTAGCTCTACGGCTGTTATGCCAGCGGGTTAGTGTCATGGTGGTGTGTCCGTCGTCCGTCTGTCAGTCAACTTGTTTAAATCCTTTTCCATGCACGATCTGCTTTCGACCGTTTTAACGTCCAAAATAGAGAACATGTGGGAAATCATCGAGATAGAAGAGGAAAATGTTGAGATTCCAACCTTTTCTTTATTTACCTCGACAGTTTCTGAGCAAAACGTAACATCTATCAGGGCTCGAATTTCAACTAGCATACTGACAATTTGATAGTCAAAATTGAAAATTGCTAGTGATTATTTCTGCAACATGATTTTTTAGCAAGTAAAATAAATGAAGAGAAAATAGGGAACGATTTTATCCAGTAAACAGTAACGAAATTTCGGACAAACAAATAGTATATCGTGGGTGTCGCTATGAAATCGTATAACTACAGCTTGATTCAAACCGTAGTTACAACATTTTGTAACAACGCTGACGGTTTGTCAATACATAACGATTAACCCAGTCTACATGTAGCATAAACATCATTGATACTAGAGACAGGTTTTTTGCGAGTGAATTTCTCTTTTTGTAATTGGTTTCAAAAGCCACTTGCAGAATATTGTAAGTCGAATTTTTAGGGAAATCTAACCCTGTCTATCCTAGCTTTCTTTATTAACATCGAATAAATATGTCATCTGCATTAGCTTTCAAATTGGAAAATCCTATGTTTTGCCTTTTCGGAAAGGATCAAATGTACGATAAAATGCTTCATTAGCAAAGCTTTTCTTACAACCTGTCGCACGTCCTTATAAAATCTCCGAAGACGCACGATTTATAAAGACGCACGACGGGTTGTAAGAGAGGCTTAAAACATGTACAAGCAGGTTTAAAGTACGAATCTCTTTCGTGGAAAAAGCGCCTTCTTTGTGATTATTTTTGGAATCTGTTTAATTTTCCACATGTCACACGCACGTCTGTCGCAAGAGTTCAGTTCTGTCTTGCGTGCTCCTGGCGTTCTGAAAGACGCAGAATGTTCGTAGTAAAGAATTCTACGGTCTATTCTTTGCTACGCACAGTCTGCGTCGTGGTTGTGTCTTCCGAATCGCACGTTGCACGTGCGTGCATCGCACGACTATACAAGTTTTAGACGCAGAATGCACGCGGGAGCACGTACGACCGGCTTCAGCCTCTGTTATAACTGGTCGTACCTGCTTCTGCGTGCGGTCTGCGTCTAACACGTAGGCATCGTTGTGCGATGTACGCACGTGCAACGTACAATTTTGGTGGACGCAACCTCGACGCAGACTGCACGCAGCAAAGAATTGACCGGACAATTCTTTGAACCTCTCTTACAACCCATCATGCGTCCTTATAAATCGTATATTTTAAGAATCTCCGAAGACATACGATTTATAAAGACGCACGACGGTTGTAAGAGAGGCTAAATGATGGTTGAACGCCGCGTTCAACGCTTGTGGTTTGCCAACTCTTTCCAAAACAAGACCCGGATTTGTCATCCTTAGTATAAAATGCTTGGGAAACAGCGAAACAAAAGGAGAGAAGGTCCCAAGCAGCATTTTCTCCTATTGTCTCAATATTGTCTGTGCTAGATTGCACACAAATCTTAAAATCTTCATCAACATCTGATTTGTCGTCTGCAGCAAAAAGCTACGGATAGTGGACCTTGTACATTTTAATCCCTATTCAACCGATCATCAATGCGACACATTGTTTCGTTGCGACTTGCTTTTGTACTCTCATTTTCAGCGACGTTTATTTTCCAGGATTGAAAAAGTATCTCGTACACTTAATTTGAGTGCGATTAAACATTGTTTTATCGAGGATTAGACGACATGGCGCGACTTAAATACGAC